>RJWT010045965.1:0-11534 GCA_004365215.1 Cuniculus paca | reverse complement strand
AGATCTCGATGAACTCCAGGTAGAACAAACTAAAAGACACATACACTGAGATATATTAGAATATAAATTTATAAACAGAATTACATATTCAAAGTACAGAAAGAAAAAAACCCTCTGCCAACCAACAATTCTATATCCAGCAAAACAAACTTTCAAAAAAAGAGATATTAAGATATTCTCAGATAAACAAAAACTGAGGGAGTTTACTACTATCCAACCTTCCCTAGAAAAAACTGCTAAAGTGTGTCCTGCAAGATGATATGTAATTACCATGGTGTCTTAGTTATTTTCCTCATTGCTGAGAATACCCAATCCCCAAAGTTAAAGGGAGTAAAGGTTTATTTAGCTCTCAGTTTGTAGAGGTTTCAGTCCATAATTGGCAGGCTCCAAAGCAGGGTGGCATATGGCAGAGGGGCAACAGTTCATGGCAATGGAAGACAGCAAAAGCAACAAAGGAGGGGGACAAAACTCTTTCTGTCCCTTATATTGTATGCAGCCTACCTGCCCAAAGGCAGGTGTAGCACTCATACCCTTAATCCTAACCAGAACTATGCCAACCAGTCAGTGGACTGATTTACTAATCACACACCCTTAATCCCAGCTTCATACGCTCTAGATTCAGCCACTTCTGAAAAACCCATTGACCACATGAGGCTTTGGGGGACATCTAGACACAAACCACAACACATAGACAATAACTCAGACCCACATAAAGAAATAAAGAGCACCATTAAATATAACTACATAGACAAACAGAATTAATATGTTTTGTTTAAAGCTCCCCTTTTTTCTTACATCATTTAAAAGATAAAAGCCTTAAAGTATAAATTATAATCTATGTTGGTGAACCTTCAATGTATAAAGATGTAATTTCTGACAATAACAATTTCAGGATAGAGTGAAACTATACGGAAGATTAAATTTTTCTATAGCATTGAAAGTAAGTGGGAGTTGGTAGTAATTTGAAATAGATTGCTATTATTTAGCATGTTAGTTGTAATTCCCAAGGCAACAAGTATGATTTATATGTAGATGTCTGCCAAGAACCTCATGCACTCATAAGCAGCGGTTTTGGAAGAAGATTGCACCATAGTGGTATTGTAGCTCATTTGCTGTTAGTAAGTTGGGCCTGGTTGGGGAGGTAGGTCACTAGTGCATGATCTGAAAAGGTGTGTCTCTGTTCCAGGCTGCTCCCATCACTCTCTGCTTCTTAGCCACCATGACATGAACAGTTTTCTAGACCATTGTACCATGCCTATCCTGGATTTGAGCCTGCTGAACATGAACTGACACTTCTGAACTGGGAACAAAAAACAAACCTCCCATTCTTTAAATTGTGGATGTTGGGTATTTTGTCCCAGTGACAAGAAAACTAAAACAGATTTTGGTACCAGAGAATTGGGGTTGTTGCTGTCACTGGACCTTGCCATGTGGTTTAGAAGCATTTGAAACTTGTTTGTGGGAAGGATTTGGAAAGGTTTGGAGATGCCAGCTAAAGAAGCCCTAGAATGCTGTAAACCAAGCTTGGTGGGAGATTCCAGTCAAAGCAAAGAAGATCAGAATGCTAAGATAAATGCAGGTGCTAAAGAGCAGACTCAGGAGGTTTCAGTTGGGAACAAGGACTCCATTGGCAGCTGCATATGAGACCATGTGTGCTATACTCTGGCAAAAATTTTGCCTACATTTTGCTCATGTCCTGAGACTCCATGAAAAACTGAAATTAAGGACAGTGGACTAGTTAACTTGGTGGAGAATATTTCAAGTCAGTCCAATGTTCAGGCTGTCACATGAGTACATCATTTTTCTTTTGTGAGATTTACACTTAGAAACAGTAACAAAAGACCCATTTGAAAAATGTCCAGTTTTCCCAGAAAGGAAAGCCTGAAAAACTAGCACAGAGGAGAGGTTAACTGCTGAAAAGATTAGCATTAAAAAAGCAATGTGCTTTGCATCATGGCAATAGAAAAGATGCCTTGCTCAGATCACAGGTAAAAGCAAGACCCACCCTTCCTGGGCTAAGAGGCATGAAAATAAATGACTTTGTTTTGAGATGAGAATCCCAAGAAGCCCAGTTCATTCAGGCCCAAATACAAAACAGTTTTTCAGAGTTAAACTAACCAGTCAATTGGATACTTCTGGAAGCATGATCCAAGGGAGCCTGGTGACTGACTGATATGGCAGCAGAACAGCATGAAAAATGCCAGTTGTGGGGTCAGGGAAGCTCCCACCCAGATTTTAGAAGAAGGGCCTTGCAGGCCAGGCAATGAGATACTGATAGTGTAATGTGTGAAGTTGTAAATGTGAAGCTAAAAGTGCGGTGGAGACCCCAGGATGTTGGAGATACCAGGAACATAGAATATATGAGGGAAGCTGCAAACAGTGAGCAAAGCCACCGTGAGAGAGGTCATGATAGTTACAACTAACAATGCTACATGGATGAGGCTACTCAAGACATTTGGAGTTGCTCTCTTTGCCATATATGCTAGACACTGTGGTATAGATTTAATATCAGACCTGCTGAGTTTTGGTCTGGCTTTAGTCACTTTGGTTTCTATACCCTTATTTCTCCCTTTTAGAATGGGAATATTTACACTGTGCCATTGTATTTGGCAGTGTTTAACTTTCTTTTTTTATTTTTATAGGGACCCACAGCTAAGAGTTTGCCTTTATTATCAGGAGAAACTTTGGACCTTTCAGCAATGTGGGAACTGTTAAAACTAGCAGTTTTTAGAGATGGACTAAATGCACTTTACATAAAGAGATGCACATGAATCTCTTGGGAGCCAGGGGCAGCGTATTCTGGCCTATATCTACAAGTATCCTGAGAGTCTCATGGGTGCAGAGGAGGGACTATTGGAAGGTTGTTGAAACATAGGAACACTATACCTGATTTGCAGTTAGGAAGTGGGACCTGGGTAGAGGAAGCATGTTGCTGGAAGCACGACATGGAAGGTTGTACCTCCCTGCCCAGGTACTCTTTGTTTCCTGACTACCATGATATGAACAGCTTTCTTCTTCCCAGGCCCTTCTGCCATGTCATTTCTCTGTGTAAGCCTGCTGAACATAAACTGAAACTTCTGAACTATGAGCAAAAATAAACCTCTCTTCCTTTCTATTGTGAGTGTTGGGCATTTTGTCCCAGTGACAAAGTTAGTAACTAAGACACCGTGATACTTTACTGATTGTGTCAACTTGGGTAAGCAACGCCCAATTAAATTAGATTTTGGGATTTTTTTTGGTACAGGGGATTGAACTCATGACCTCGTGCTTGCCAGGTGGACCCTTGTGCTGCTGAGCTAAACCCCCAGCCCCACCCAATTAAATTGGATCAGCATAGTTTAGGGTGTGTCTGAGGGGACTTACTGAAAATTTGCTGGGATTTATTGGGTCTGAGTGACAGCAACCAATGGGCCTGCTGCTTGAATGGTATAAAGGGGAGACAAGGAATGCTTGCTTTTATTTCTTCTGAGGAGCTCCAGTCACCTTAACCTTGGAGGCAGACTTTGCCTTCACCTTCCAGTGCAGACTCTTCAGCCTTCCAGTGCAGACACTTGAGCTTTCCAGCACAGATCCTTTGGCTTCCTGATGCAGACTTACAGGACACACTACAAAGTGAGCCCAAGCCTTTGATTGGATTCTATGGACAGACCTTTTGCACTCTTCCACACTAGACCCTGTGGGCAGCCATTTAAGCCAATCTTATAAATTCTTATATATTTGTGTATCTTGCATTAAAACTTTATTTAGTAAGCACTGACTGATACAGACAGCAACCAATCAGGTACTCAAAAATATATAGTGAAGGAAATGATAAGGTAATCAAAATGACACACTATAAAAGTGAATTAAATGCCAGTTACATGAATCAAGGACTGTAACCCACATAATACACAGAGAAAATAATCAGCAAAGTGTCAGAAATAAGTTCTACCTTCCCAGATCTTTACATATGGGTTAAACTCACCAATTAATAGATAGAGATGGACAAAATGGATAAAATATCCAGTTAAATGCTGTCTACAAAGGACTCAATTCGATTCAGAGACAGAAATTCAATTCAGAGACAGTGGAGGAAGATGGAAAGAGGAATTCCATGCAAAAAATAAACAAAAGATTGTTGGAGTGGCTCTACTAGTATTAAAAAAAATAGATTTTAAGACAAAAATTATTATAAGAAACAAAAAAGACATATAATGATAAAAGGGTGAAGAAGTTAAATCAAGAATATGCAATAATTATAGACCTAATATGCATGGAATACACATATATTATGCATTTGATAACAGTCTGAAACATGTGTCTAATAAAAGGTCTGAAAATGGAAGCAAAAACTGACAGAATTGATGAGAGAAATAATTTGAGAATCATGGCTGGAGACTTTAACACCCCTCTCTCAGTAATGAACAGAACAATGAAAAAAATAGAGGACTTGAGTAATATTAAAGGAATCAAGAAGGAAGAGCTACATATATTCAAAGTAAACAAAAAGGAGAATAAAAGACTGGAGAGGAAACAAAATAGAGAAGAAACATATTAGAAATATCAACAAAATTTGTTTTTGGAAAAGATCAACAAAATTGATGATTGTTTAAATATCTTGATAAGGAAAAAGTGAAGATTCAAATTACTAAAATTGAGACTAAATATTAGAACATTGATACAGACCTTAGAGAAATAAAAAGGATTATAAAAATGCTATGAATAGTTTGCACAGTAAATTAATGTACCTAGAGTTAAAAGACAAATTCCTTCAAGTGCACTAACTACCAAAACTAACTGATGAAAAAAAATAGAAAATCAAAGTAGAAATATAGTAACATAGAGACTGAATCAGTACTCAAAAATACTGCCAACAAAAAAAGCTCAATATCAGATAATGGTATTTATTAATTCTTTCAAATATTTAAAGAAGTAACAGTAACTGTCTCAGTAATGTTTGGCCCACGATAAAATACCATACACTGGATTGTAACAAACATATCTCACAATTCTGGAGGTTGATGTGTTAGTCACTTTCTGTGACTAACACATGTGTTAGACACTTGCAATTTAAAGATGAGAAGTTTATTTTGCCTCACAATTTAGAAGTTCAAGTACAACTGGGTGTGGTGGCACGCGCCTGTAATCCCAGCACTCACGAGGCTGAAGCAGGAGAATCATCATGAGCTTGAGGCCAGCCTGGGGCTATACAGTAAATCTGAAGCCAACATGAACTGCATAGTGAGATCCTGTCTGAAAAAGAAGATGAATAATAATAATAATAATAATAATAATAATAATAATAAGGAGGAGGAGGAGAAGCAGAAGCAGAAGCAGAAGCAGAAGCAGAAGCAGAAGTAGTTTGAGTCCATGTCTGGTAGGCTTAAACAGAAATGGCATGGAAGAAGGGTTCAGGCAAAGAAAAACTGATCACATCAAGACCAGGAATATTCTCAGTGACCTGATTTCACCATCCATGCCTTCCCTCCTAACAGCAAGTCAGCTATACCATCCCCATAATCAAATCAGCTTCAAAAATCCCCTACTCCCATGAATGCATGAGACTTTGGGGAAACATCTATACATAAACCATAACTGGAAAATCTAAGATCAAGTTGCTGGAAGATTTGGTGGTTTCATTCTGTCTCCTAATATGGTAAATGGGACAAGGCAATGTAAAGTCATTAATCTCATTCATAAGTGCTCTGCTTTTATGATCTAATCACCTTCTAATACATTATATTACAACCACATTGGTGATTAGGATTTAACATGTTAATTTATGGATGACATAAATATTCAGGTTATAGCACAATTCACATATATAAAGAAGAATTAGCACTAACCCCACTCAGGTTCTACAACATAGGACAGATAGGAATGTTTCCTAACACTTATGGGGCCAGTTCTATCTGATAACAAAATCAGGCAAAGATACCAAAAGAAAAGAAAAATATAGACCAAAGTTCCCCATGAATAGATGCAAATATCATGTTTCTTATCTGTTTTTTCCCCCTCTTACCGTTACATAATTCTACAAGTATCCTTCTCCTCCCCAATAAGATGCTTTCTACCACTTCTTTCTCTTCCTTTTCATATAATAGAGTTTAAGGTTTCAGTATTTTCTTGAATTCTCACTTTCCCAAACTCTGTATCTTTAATAGTATAACTATAAAGCTCTGTTAATCTTTTGATAGTTAACTCTGTAAAATTACTGTTAAATTCTTCTCTACCATTGGTGCCTGCACAGCTGTCGCATTTAGTACACATAAGCTATAAGTCAATATCTGGGTTTTCTTGATGTTTACCCAAGCTAGCCCACAAACTCAAAACACAACTACACTAAACCCACAAAACAAAACATTTAACCAAAAAGTATAGGAGATAGAACTTTTTTCCTGGCGCTATAGAAGTAATATCGTAAGGGAAAGATGAAAGAAATAGTAAAAGTGAAAAGCAGCATAGATTACCCCTATTACCTTTTACATAATGAATTAACTAGAAAATACTTGACAAAGAGTACTGAAGCCAAACACCCCGAAACCAAATGAGCTATTTCCAAACAGCTAACAATGCAAACTCATCTATGTAGCAAAATAGTGAGAAGATTCAGAAGTAGAGGTGGAAAGCCTATTGAGTCTGGTGATAGCTGGTTATCCAAATAAGAATCTTAGTTCAACTTTAAGTTTTCCAAATATATTTTCAACTAAAATGAAGACTTAAAACCTAATTTAAAGGGGGACAGCCCTTTAAAATAAGGAAACAACCTCAAACAGCGGGTATATATACCATAGTTGGCCTAAGAGCAGCCACCAATTAAGAAAGCATTCAAGCTCAACAAACCATACGACCCTAATTCTAACAGATACACAATGAACCCTTGTTAAACAATTGGATTAATCTATAAGACATAGAAGAGACAATGTTAATATTAACAAGAACTATTTCTCTGAGCACAAACTTACATCAAACACACGCTTGATCCTTAGCAGTCTAATAAAACAAGACACCCATCAATCAAATTATTAACTTTACTGTTAACCCGACATAGGAGAGCTATCACAGAAAAACTAAAAAAAGCAAAAGGAACTCGGCAAACACAAATCCCGCCTGTTTACCGAAAACATCACCTCTAGCATCTCAAGTATTAGAGGCACTGCTGCCCAGCGACAGGTCAGTTCAACGGCCGTGGTATCCTGACTGTGCAAAGGTAGCATAATCACTTGTTCTTTAAATAAGGACTCTGTATGAATGGCTAGATGAGGATTTAACTGTCTCTTGCTTTCAGTCAGTGAAATTGACCCCCCCGTGAAGAGACGGGGATAACATAATAAGACGAGAAGACCCTATGGAGCTTCAGTTTATTAGTTCACTTTTCTTACACATAAATTTTGCAAGAAAATAACATTAAAAAATATGAACTAATAATTTTGGTTGGGGTGACCTTGGAGAACAACAAAACCTCCGAATGATATTAACCTAGACACCACAAGTCAAAGTTCCTATCATCAATTGACCCAAAAATTCTTTGATCAACGAATCAAGTTATCCTAGGGATAACAGCACAATCCTATTACAGAGTTCATATTGACAATAGAGTTTACGACCACGATGTTGGATCAGGACATCCTAAGGATGCAGCTGCTCTTAAAGGTTCGTTTGTTCCACGATTAAAGTACTACGTGATCTGAGTTCAGACCAGAGTAATCTAGGTCGGCTTCTATCTATCGAAAATTTCTCCCAATATGAGAGGACAAGAGAAATAAGGCCAATTTACTAGTCAAAGCTATCCATTTCCCCAGCCCAAGGGCTTTTTTTTGTCCATTAAGGTGGCAGAGCCCAGTAAATGCATAAAACTTAAAACTTTACAATCAGAGGTTCAACTCCTCTTCTTTTTTTTTATTTTAAAGAGAATAGGACAAAACAAAACAAAACAAAACAGAACGAAAAAAGTGAAAGAAAACAGAATAGAGTCAAACATAATATAGCATTTCAAAACAGAACACTGCAAGCTATACAGGTTTTCAAGACATAACAACAGGAGATTGACAATGGTTACCCTAGTGTCTCTTCCTTTCTTCAAAATGGTTGTTCATACATTTACAGACAATAAACTCAAACAAAACAAAGTAGTATAAAACCAGATAAAATATGTTCACAGTCAATTTCTTCCTATCAGTCATCCCCATCCTTGCTGCCATGGCATTCCTTACCTTAACGGAATGAAAAATCCTGGGCTATATACAATTATGCAAAGGACCGAAAGTTGTTGGCCCCTATGGAATCCTCCAACCAATTGCAGATGCACTTAAACTGTTCATTAAAGAGCCACTCCGCCCATCGACTTCTTCAATCTTTCTATTCATCATGGCTCCAACCCTTGCCCTCACACTTGCTCTATCTATGTGAATCCCTATCCCTATGCCTTATCCCCTGATCAATATGAACCTAGGAGTCCTATTTATTTTAGCCACATCAAGCCTTGCCGTTCATGCTATTCTATGATCAGGATGAGCATCAAACTCTAAATACGCACTAACTGGGGCATTACGAGTGGTAGCCCAAACTATCTCCTATGAACTCTCCCTTGCAATTATTTTCCTATCTATTCTCCTAAACGGTTCATTTTCCTTAATCAACCTAATAGAGACACAAAAAAACTTTTGACTTCTCCTACCCACATGACCTCTAGCTTGGGTTCAAAGTGGTCAGTAGTGGGTAAAATCTTCTGTAGGATTAAGGGGGAGTACATTTTTTTTATCATATGTCAATATCCAACTTGTCTTGGGTGATAATACTATAGCTGATTCACATGATATTAAGGATCATAAAATTCTCTGTAAGACAACACTCAGATAACCTTTGGACATTAACAGTACCAGACTTTATCCCTAGAGGTTTGGGTTGTTGGGCTCAATACACTGCATTTTCCCCTCCAAAATTAATGAAAGTGGTCAGATCTTAGGGTTATGACAAAGGATTATAGTTAGCCACACCCAAAGCATATCACTGAAATGCAACAAAAGAGATCTCTATACTAGCAATAAAATCTTTAGACAATAAACATCAATAAAGCTTAGCACAAAACAACACAAAAAACAAAAGAATAGAAATATGAGAAGACAAAGCCACAAAATGCCTTCCAAAGCTCCCAAATCTCCCAAAGCCAGTCCAAAGGGTACTGAAGGGCAGAGTACCATAAGCCACACACTTGAAACAATTGAGAAGGATAACAGAGGAGATTAGAAAACAGATCAAAGAAGAACTCAGCAGAATCAGAGAAAATGCAACTAAACGGATAATGAAAGTAATAACCAAAAAGGTGCAGGAGCTTTCAGAAGACATTAATAAAAGCCAGATGAACTAAACATAATGATATAAAACATGAATGATCAGTTTACTGAACAGTTAAGAGTCCCCAAAAAAGTTTCAATCAGAAATACAGATTAAAAATCATATTGAAAGCACAGGCAAAAGAAAATAACCAACGTGAGACAGAATTTTAGAAGACGATAATGCCTTAAAAGGACAACTACATAAACACAATTTAAATACAAGAGAACAAGCAAAATGGAACTAACGGCTACTAAATGATGCAAAGAAGACTAGTCTAAGAATGATTGGAATAAGTGAAAAAACAGAACACAATGCAAATGACATTAAAAAAACCTCTTTATAGAAATAATTGCAGAAAACTTCCCAAATGTAGGGGGAAAATATACATATAGATAAGTGATTCATATAGAACCCCAAATAGCTACAATAAAAATAGAACCTCTCTGCACTACATTATATTCAAAGTTCCAGAAGTCCGCCATAGGGACAAATTTCTTAAGAGTTGTTGGAGACATGCAATGAATCATGTATAAAAGTAAACCTGTTAGAATTATAGAAGACTTCTCAACACTAACTTTTAAGGCCAGGAGGGCTTGGAACAGCATGTTTCAAACCCTAAAAAAATCATAGCATCAAAGCCCAACTTATGTATTCTGCAAAACTTTCCTTCAAAATTGACAGAGAAAGAAGGTATTTCCATGACAAGAAGCAGCTCAAGAAATTCATGATCACCAAACCAGCATTACAAAAATCTTCAGGGTTATCCTAGAAAGCGATAATGAAGTCAACAATGCCAACATGTCAAAAAAAAATATGAACATGCCTGTTGGGATGAGCAGTTAAGCAAAAGAAAAAAATAAAATAAGAAAATCAGCAATAGGAAAAGAATGTGATGACAGGAATAAGTCAATACCTCTCAAGAATAACTTTCAATGTGAATGGTCTCAATTCCCATATCAAAAGACATAGATTGACAGAATTCATCAAGAAAAATAAACAACAACTTGTAATATACAAGAAACATATTTATTTCAAAAAGCAACACACAGATTAAAAATCAAAGGATGGAAAATGATATTTTATGTGCAGGAATCCATAAAAAAGTAGGAGTAGTTATCCTAATTTCAGACAAATTGATTTCAAGCCTACACTGATCAGATGAGACAAAGAAGGTCACTACATATTGGTTAACAGAACAAATACAACAGGAAATGATAGCAATTATAAACACATATGCACCAAATACTGGCACACTCAACTTCACACACACAAAAAAAACCACTAATGAAAAATGAGATAAACACAATTACAAATGTAATGGGGGAATATCAATGCCTCATTGTCATAAATGGACAGATCAACTAGATAGAAAAACCAACAAAGAAGCCAGGCATGGTGGTGTGTTCCTGCAATTCCCAGCAGGAGTCTGAGGCAAAAGGATCACTGTGAATTTGAGGACAGCTTGGACTACCTAAGCAAGTTCAAGGCCAGCCTGTACCATATAGCAAGGCCCTGTCTCAAAAACAAAACAAAACAAAACAAAACAAAACAAAGAAAAACAAAACAAAACAAAGAAAAACAAAACAAAACAAAACAAAACAAAACAAAAAACTGTTGAATTTGATATCAAAGACCCAATCTAAAAATGGGCATCTGAGATGAATACACACTTCTACGATAAAGAAATACAAATGGCAAATAAATATATGAAAAAAACATTCAACATCATTGGTCATTTGAGAAGTGCGAATTAAAACAACACTGAGATTCCATCTCACCCAAGAAAGCATGGCTATCATCAAGAAATGAACCAATAACAAATGCTGGCAGGCCTGTGGGGAAAAAGGAATCCTTCTCCAATTTTGGTGGGAGTACAGACTGGTACAACCGCTGTGAAAATCAGTATGGAGATTCCTCAAATCTAGGATTAGAAGTCCCATTTGACCCAGTTAGTCCCCTTCTGGGTATTTTCCTAGAAGAATTAAAAAACATCATACAACAGTGATATACATGCACCCATGTTTATAGTAGCACAATTTGTAATAGCTAAATCTTGGAAACAACCCAGGTGCCCATCAACCAAGAAATGGATAAAAAAGATGTGTGTATGTGTGTGTGTGTGTGTGTGTGTGTGTGTGTGTGTGTGTTTTTATCATAATGGAGTATTATTTAGCCATAAAGAAGGATAATCTCAAAGACTTTCATAGGTAAATGGATGC
>RJWT010045964.1:0-11529 GCA_004365215.1 Cuniculus paca | reverse complement strand
ATCCTATAGTCTCTGTATCTCTGGAGATACCTGACGAATACATAAATAAAATGATCTGCACATAGTGGCACACATTTATAACACCCACATTTGGCAGGTTGAGGACACCTTGGGTAATAGTGAGTTCAAGGCTAACCTGAGTTTCATAGCGAGTCCTTGAATAAAAAAAAATAACTACAATCATCTCTAAAAAGAAAATCATTTTAGGAGGGAGTATAATAGATCATCCCCTCAGAGGCTATACGGTGTGCTAACCTCTTGTAATTCATGGAACTTTATAAACAATCTTTGATTTTCAACTTAATTTCATGACTTCAAATAAGAGAGATGGTTGAAATGATTCTCAACATATTCATTGGTTTCATCATTGATTTGAACTCTTACTTTTAAAGCACATATCATGTTTTCATTAATCAAAAACACTTTCTCTAGGATTTGTGATTCTTTTATTTCATAAGAATTCACATGTTCCAATGCTGAAATTTTGAAGCATGGGCCTATATTTCTAAAATATCTACTTTAAAAAATTATAAAGTAAAATATAGGAAAGCATACAGATCAGAAATATGATTCATTCCATGAAACATTAAATAATTTTTCTTTTTTCTGCTTTGGCTCAAAGTTTCAGAGGAACTAGTTTTATTTTTCATTCTGGACCTTTATTTTTCTAGGGGAGTTCACAAATGAGCTGGCAAAGAGCTAGGTGTTTTTATGGGCAACCTGTGTACACACTTCTTCCTCCTTTGTTTACAAGTCTGTCTCAATAGCAATTTTTTTCCTTATACTCATATGCTGTTACTGTTGTAGATGCCATTTACCTTCTGCCAATGACTGATAGGCACATAATATTTAGAAAGTGAAAATGAATCAGAGGGTTCTAGCAACAGCAATGCATAATGCTAGTGCAGGTTTTAGTGACCAAGAATTCCATAATGACTAACCAGATTCTCATCTTGATTTTTATTCACTAACAGCGAAGCTGCTGCTTAACTATGACTTTGACAGTGAATTCTTAAACATTTTTGAATCCTGGGTGAGTGGCAAATTCTAAATTTCCAACACAATTTTTCTGTGATGTGACCTAAACCTCTTATGATACCCTCTTTATTTTTGTACTTTGAGACTTTCCAAAAATTTTGTAATAACCTGATTTCTTCTAGTAAGTTCTTTGTGCTTACAATGGCAAACAATGTTTTATTTTCCTAAAATGAATACTGACAGACATAATCTCTCCCAGCTTGGATCCTTATTAGGTGCTCTCCTTCAGACACTTCTAAGCACTTGTTGGGTATATTCAAAAAAATGATCCTAGCAACAATCCAACAATAGAAGCAATGCTATCTTTCCTTTTTGAAAGAGAGTTACATAGTAATGTGTTCCTGACACATGGGAGTATTAAGTGATGGAACTTGATTCTGGTTACAGAGCCTGTGCTTTTAATTAAGCAACCTAAATTCAGACTTGCTTTATTCAACTGGTCCTGATGGATTTCCAGATAAAGCCAGCTACCATGTACAATACTTTTCAACTCCTTAAATTGTAAATGAAATGGTCTGTAAATTCTGTTATTGGGGCCAGGTATATAGTTCAGGAACACAGCGCCTGCCTGGCAAGTGCAAGATTGTGAGTTAGAAGCCTGGTACCAAAAAAAAAATTTTTAAAAATCTACTATTTTACAGAGCTAATCTGAGACTCCAAAATTCCTTATCAGTCAATGTGGATTTCTTCAACTTTGACCTATCCCCAAATAAATGAGAAAGAACTAATCTTTTATCCACAGACTAGTATGAATTTGATCATTTACTTTGTTATTTAGTCCAATAAAGACTGAGGGAGAACTATGCCACATTCAGTTTGTCCCTCTGTCTTTCTCATATTTACAATGAACATGTGATTAGTGTGAAATAACTGGTGAAGAAAATCCTGAATATGGAGAGTGCATACTATTGGTGATAATCGGGTTAGTAGATGTTACATATAGGAAATATTTTGAGTCTTCAGTTAGAGTCATGTGGTACATTTTAGAGGTTGATTCAACTTGGTAGTTGACAAGGAAGCCAAAAGTTTATATAAGCTTTCATAATATCACAGAAAGAGACAAAAAACCAATTCAGAAATAAACATGCAGTGTTCAGTGAATAAGGACAAAATAATCTGTTAGATATTTGTTGTATAAAAAATAGAAAGCTAAATGAACAACAGTAATATATCAGGCAAGATTAAAAACTATGGTAAATGGTGCAACTGTATGCCATCCAGAGAAAAGGCAGGCTCTTAAAAACATTGTGATATGTCCTTATCAACCTTATTCACTGGATCTGCCACCATGCAACTTCTGGGTCTCCCCAATAATTAACATGACCATGAAAGTTAAACGTTGTAAATTGATTCAGAGCATCAAGACAGGCAAAACAGTGCAACTAAAGATGCTCAAGAAAGCTGCAGAACTGTTTCAGCAAGAGACAAGAAGAATGGGATAAGTAAGGGAGTATTTTCCAGTGGATTAATAGCAATGTATCTTTTATTATTAAATTTTAAAATTTAAAAATTCACTGTATTTTTTATCACACCTGTATATACTGTCATGAGTTTTAAAATTTTATCAAGTACATGTAGAATTCAAAATCTATTACAATTTGCAATACATTCTTATGAAATGAACACAAAGTCAAGAGACAGACTGCAGAAAAAGACATCAATGGAACAGTGTTGGGTCATTTTCCTCACCCTCAAATGATTGTTCCTTCTACTGCATAATGTGAAAGTCTTGGAAGTTAATCTAAGAAACACATTCCAGATTATTTATAAATATGTTCTATATATGATTATGCTAAGATATATCTTTATTCAAAATTTTTTTTTTTTTTTTTTTTTTGCGGCACCAGGGATTGAACTCACAACCTTGCACTTGCCAGGCAGGCGCTTAGGCCGCTGAGCTAGATGCCCGGCTCAAATTTTTTTTTATTCTATGGTATGACCCAATGATTTTCAAATTAATCTTTTCATACTAAAGCATTTAGTTGAAGAAACTCTTCATGTAATTTATTGTTTGGTTTCTAAATGTCATACTCAAGAATCAGTAAAAGTGGACCAGACAGCTAAAACACACTTTATATGGACTTGTAAAGACATGAGAAAAATTACTATTGGCGATGTTATGTTGCCAGTGTGCACATTAGTGGCATGGTTATATTAATTTCTATTTCTCTGAAGTGCTTCAGATATATTAATTTATAAAGAAAAGTTCTATAACATATAGATGTACACTGTAGTGGATTCTTAAATTGCATAATAGAAAATAATGATCTTATGATTACAGAGGTGAATTAGAGACAGTGAAACTTTCACATCTGCTAAGACTTTTCAGTCAGATTTACCATTTTACAGATGAAATTATTACTATACATACTTTGTTACAATAGCCGCTAGAAGATGCTTATTCTTGTAAAGAATATTGCACTCTATAGATAAGTGACATTAATGTTCAGAAAAACTGAAGCTTCAGTATGCATTTGGGAACAGTTAGGATTCTGTCACATAACTACTAGACTGTATCTATTTAAGTTGGTTTTCTGTATCATGGAAAGTAAAAAGGTAATTATCAAAATGGATGCAAATGAAACATGCAGTTTAGAACTTAGTTGAACCAATTACTCTCCAAGAATAGATAAGGGCTAGAAAATCTTAGTCAATTTACTCATCCACTCAATCTTTATTTCCAAAGTGAGCAATAATTATTCAATAAGTATTTATTTATTAAATGTGTGAAATGTGGCTACAAAAGAATACTTGAGAAAAAAATCTTTTAACAACTGATAGAAGATTCTTCAGAGATCTTTCTGCATCAGAAGCTCACTTTGCAACAATATCTAATCATATGAGATACCATTATGACAGCACAGAACACAAAGTATACTAAATCTTGTGTATTTTTTCCAATAAAATATGCTAAATGTAATTACTGACCCTAATCACAGAGGACTGGAAAAATAAATAAAGTTACCAAATTCTCTAAAGAAAGGCAAATGTATGCAAGTTCTTATTGTTTTAGTAAGTACATTGCATACCTACTTAATCAATTTCATGATTTTTTTTAATATTTGACATTTAGAACCTGGGATCCTTATTGGATCCTTATATATGACATTTAGAACCCTCCTTTATATTTTCAATTTGGAATCAAGTTAAAAAAACAAAACAAAACAAGACCACATCTCCTTCTTCTGATTTTCCCCACCATGGCTACCAGGATGAGCGCTTGACTCTGAGGTTCCTTCACATGTCTTCTCACAAAACTTGCAAGGTCAAGTGATTCCTGGTCAAGAAACAAAAGGAAAATCTTCCAATGGATTTGAATGAAAGTTGGTGATAAGGTTCTGTGTAACTCCATGAGGACACTCTGGAAGAGAAGTAAGTCAGTCTCCTAAGAATTTTACAAGGTTGCATATGCATTTATGCTATGTAAAGGTCACTATCTTCTTACTGTATCAAACTGAAAATGTCATCATCTGGACAGTTGTGTACATTAATTAGGAATTTGATTTTTCTTTACCTATGAGCTGCACTGATGAGTTTTTAAAATAAATATATAAAAGCTTTTTTAAAAAAGAAAACTTTTCTTCTTGCAGAAGTAATGGAAAGGAAGGGTACTGTCTTTTCCATTTTTCTGTGTTCTCTAATTTGGCCCTTTTTAAACTCTATGACCTTACCCATCATTATTATTATCAATACAAACTAAAACATAAAATGTGAATTGGAGATGGAACATTAAAATAAAATAAAAAGAAAGATAAGCATAAAAAGTAATACTGCTGTGCATTCTGTTCTCAAATATCTGAGTCTTTTGGTTAGAGTTTGTTGTTTCTATTTTGTTGTTCATATATTTCTATGGGAAAGTAAATGAACTGAAGGTTAAAGAGTTTGTGTGACTGATTCATAGTTAGAAATTTGTGCTGGAGTGTTTAAACACAATATTAGATAGCTGAGGAATATGGATTCGAATTCCAGTTGTGCTACGTCCTTAGTGATAGGTTGGTAAGTTGCTTAACCTCTATGGTGTAGATATATACTTTACCATTTTAAGCGATTTAAATTCTAAGCATTTCACCGGTTTGGAGATTTGTCCTCAATTAAATAACATGTGCTTTACACTCTTAGAAGAGGTTTTTGTGTGGGAGGAGACTAATCATAACAAATAAAAACAGGTCAACAGTAACTGTTATTTTACACATGACCCCAGGTTAAAACATTTCTATAGTTGTGAACATTCTTCTCTAAGTAATGGATATTTCTTATGACAGTTCTAGTATCAATGATTTCTCTTAAAGCATGATCGAACTATGTTAGGTGACAGGATAGCATGATGATTAACAGGCTGGGCTCTACATTCACACTGCTTAGATTTAAAGCCTTGGAATATCACCACTGCGTATGAAACCTATCTGCATCTTATTTTTTCATCTGTAAAATGACTCTAGTGATGGTACTATGTGAATACTAAATTATTAGACATTTGAAACTACTAAGAATGATTGGTACATAGTAAGTATTACATACATGGTATCAGTTCTCATTATCACCAAATCAGAGCTGGTCATTGTTTCTTGCCTACATAGTATATATTAAGAGATACAAACATGAATTTTGTTCAACTATCAATTCCTGATATTTCCAAATTAAATTTAGTTCTAGAGGGTGTTTGCTCAGTCTCATTAATTTTTTGTCTGTTTCTGTGTATGTCCACATAGAAATCCCAGTTCTCAAAATCATAAACCATGTGCAATAGTTTATAATGCTTTCAACTGTCTCATGGCATTAACAACTCTGTCACTCAGAAAACATTATTAAAAGCAAAAAATGATTATTTTAATATTTTTGGTCTGTATGGTATATTCATTAATGATACACAGAAAATTGCTTTATTAAAAATTTTTTCCCAGATTTAAATCTAAAAGCAAGGTATATTCAGAGCAGTCTGGCAGTTAATGTACATTACTCTTCCAATTTTCACCTTTAGGGTTTTTGCTTTTACTGGCATTGTTATTTTAAAATAAATACTACTATAGCATATTCCTAGAATTTCCTCCTCCTCCATCTTTCAGTTGACAGTGTATCTAGAAGATCACTTAATAGCAGGATATAGGTATATGTGTCATTCCTTTTCCAAAAGGTATTTCAAATTTCAAAACTAAAGTACTTAGTTTTACGAGTGACAGGATATGAACAAATATAAATAAAGCTGAGATCAATAGACTTGTAAATAGTGAATTAGTCTTTCTGGAAATTTCTGTTGTTCTGTGGGAATTTTGTTGGTTGTGGTGCTTTTGGCAGTGTGTCTTTGGAGTATATTCTTAGAAGTGAGATTGCCAAGTTAAAGGGCACATACTCATGTAATTTTGCTGAATATAAAGCTTTGCTCAAATTCTTCATTCTCACAAGTGATGTATGAGTGTCTATGTTTCCACTGGCATTTCAAAGATGTGTTTTCAAAAATTTTAAATACTTGCCATGCTAATAGATGAACAATGGTATTTCAGTGTACTTTTGATTTACACTTTTTAAAATTATGAGTGACAGTGAGACTCAGAAACAAAGAAAAAGAACAAAACAAAACAAAAAAGAGAGTGAGACTCAGCAGTCTATCCATATTTTTGTCTTTTTTTGAGTGAAATATGTGTTCATGTATCTTGCTCACTCAGCACAGTGAAACACTCAGCATAATGTTAATGTCTGGTACATTTTAGAATGCCAGGTATTTTCACGCAATTGATGTTTTTATTCTTGTGCCTCCTCTAGTATGCTGTATAACCCTCTGGTAGGTATTGACTTCTCACATACTTCTCTTAAGGGGTTGTACCATAATATAACCTTCCTGGAAACTTGGAAAAAGAAATTAACCATGTAGAACTGGCTTTTACTTTGTACTCTTGCACTGAGCAAGCCTCAAGAGTACATGCAGTCTTGAGAGACCTTTAGTTTAAGTGTCTGACTAGAGAACTTTCGTTATAGCCTGTAAGGAGGCATGGGTGCTCATCCAATCTTGGTGTTCAGTAGCTTATATTTGTTAGTTACAAATACAAGTTGGACATCCTTCTTCTTGGGAGACAGGTATGTGCTAAGGCATGTAGGAGTGAGAAGCTATGAAGTGTTCAACAGTTTCTAATGGTTTAATTAAACAAAAATCCTACAATAATAGTACCTACCTTTATATTTGTATTTACCATTCCAGGGAGAAAAAGTAACCTATTAAATTAATAACTGGAAGGGAGATGTATGTGGGTAGATCAAGGTGATGAATGTGGAAACTGATTATGCCATCATTGTAACTGTTCTGTAAATATAAATATTTTTCAAACTAAAAAGTACAAAAAACTAAGTTGAAGATAAAGTAAAATTTCAAAAATAAAAGAAGAAAGTAGAAATCACGAAGATATGAGGGGAGATAGGAGAGACAAACAAGAGGCTGATGAGTTATGCATAAGAGAATACTGGTAATATCCCACTGGATAGACCCTAGAATGAAATAATATTCAGCTACTGAAAAGTCTAACAAATATTATCAACAAAATTATGTTTAATTTCCTATAATTAATAAATTTAGAATTTATAACTACGTGACAAGATTACAATTTAGGCAGCAAAACGTGTTTTTCTATGGATGATAATCTTAGTTTCTTAGTTCTCAACCTGTGACATTTCTTTCATTATGTTTAAATTTCTCTTGAAGACAAGCAAGGAAGACAAATAATTTTTCTTCCCTGATTGAGCTCTGTGTATACAGCCTTATCATTACTTTCAAAGTGAATTGATCTCATCATTTCTAACCTAGATGACTGTCATTTGATGATATCCAAATATAATTTTATTTTCAGGGGCATCAATGTTTGGATTCTCTCTAATATTTAATAAAAGTATTAGAAAGGACCAAGTGAGCATAGTGTACCTTCTTTTATTTTATCTGATATAAGTTATCATCTGGGATGATTTTCTAGTTGCCAAACACTAAACTGTCACAAGTAAAGAAATGATTACTTGATACATGTTCATAAATATTGTTCTATAAGCAAAAATTTTTTAAAAAGTTTTGTTTTCTCTTTAATTGTAAACGTTTTCTCATTCTTTCACTGTTAAACGAATTTGGAATTATTAATAATAAAACAGATTTTCCAACATTTGATTTAATAACAGTCTCAAAAATCTAGGCCCAGTACTAGCTCCAATAACCTAAATTACTGTTTTTATCATTTACCTCTTCGTTGGTTTCTTTAAAACAATCTTCAGTTGGTCCCCTGCCTCAGACCTGTACCAGGGTCCCTCAAAGTAATCATTTTTGTGTAGCTTTGCTGGAAATGCAGGAATTCTCAGTACAGTCCTCTCTACACTCAGGTCAAGTCAACCTCAGCTAAAATTCTGGATTCTGATACCCTATAAGTGACTAAGAGTCACAGGTTCGTGCATTTCGTAGCTTTCAGAAGACTCTTATTAAGGTCTCCATTTTTATTTGTTTGTTTTTGGTTTTGAGTTGAAGATTGAGCACAAGGCATTACATACACTAAGCACATGCTTTTACCCCAGCACTGCTGAGGTTGCTGAATGGTCTCTTCTATATTCTTTTTTAGATAGGACGACACATCGCCGGATGGGTAAATTATGTCACTCTGTGAGCTAACTCCAAAGAAATTCTACCTAGGATTCCTTCCGCATCATTTTTCCAGCCTAGTATAGATGCTGAGGCTGAGCATACAAACTGTACTTCTCTTACCATGTCTCGCATAGGTCAGCCAGCACCTCAGGAAACGTCTACTTGGCATTTGCTGTACTGTTCTTCACCTCTGTGTGTGGTGCCAAAACTCTGATCAGAGTCCAGCATAAGCTCTGCTCTTATTACAAAAACTAACCAAGTCAGTTTCTACTGTTTATGCTTGAAAGTACCCTAATTACTATAAGCAAACTGCAGAGAGCACGATTTTATTATATACCCAAGAGGTGTTTTGGGTGTATAGAGATACAAGACATTGGTCTTTCAGTGAGATTAGGGTCTAAAGGAGAAGCCGTGATTAATTTTTTTTTTTTTTTTTTTGCTACAGGGTCTCACTATGAAGTTTAGGGTGGACTTAAACTCACTATGTAGCCCAGGCTGGCCTGAAACTCACTGTCATTCTTTTGCCTCACCCTCCCAAGTGCTGGGATTACAGACATTCATCACCATGCCTGACCAGTCATTGTTTTGTAGGATCTAAAATTTCAGGTAATAACAAAGTAAAAATATAATAAGCAAGCCAAAATTTAAAAACACACTAGAACTAAAAGTTAAAGAAAGGAGTATGTAGGAATAACCAACCAGAAAAGATTTTTATGGTTTAAATGAGTTTCAATTACTATCATTTGTATGAACTGCTCATGAGTGTCAGGATGCCCCCTAAACACAAATCTATGCACGTAACGAGAATGTTTAACTCTATTAGTCATAGTTCCAATACAGTATTCAGGTAATTTTTAAGAAAGTTTGAAAAAGTCTCTGATGGTTTTTGTTACAGAAGTCAGGTAGGTGATATTTTAATTGCTAATTACACCTTGTACTTCAGGATGTTTGTGTTATTAGAAAACACTTATAAAACAGAACATTAATATTTGTCTTTTTAATGGGGGTGGGAGAATGTATTTTGTTCCATTTATGGAGAAAAACAGCACTAAAAATAACTTCTTTCTTTGTGTTATTTCAGGTGGCTTTTTAAATATTGTTTATTTGAAAAGAAAATTACTATGCTTTCAGCTGAATAATAAATATGAGTATTTAAGATAATATTTTGCCTCATTTTTATGGAAACTAATAAATATAATCTATCACATATATAATGTATCATGTAAATATAATGTATCAAATAAAGCAATGAAGTTAATTGTTAAACAATTATTAAATACTGTTATCTCTTTGAAGACACAGTAATTTAAAGTACAGTAAAATTTAATGTTTTTTATTGAATAGTAATAAATGGTTGTGGAATAAAAATAAACACTATACATCTGAACCAAGGAGAGTTTTTCTTCTATAGGCAACGTCTGGTATATTGAAATTATTTTCAGTATACATCCACAAAATACAGACACTTAAAGTGTTTATTAATCTTAGGATAATATTATCATGATGCATGCATTTTGTCACATGAAAATGAAATTCTAAGAAAATATTATATTTCATTTATGTCTGCTCATCCTATGTTAAGTGAAAAAGGTCTGTAGCAATATGTTACTTAAATAAAAATATTCCTAAATTTGATATAATATTTTGACTTAGAAAAATTCACACAAACTTGTAGAACTGATTTACTGCTACAATTATCTCATTTATGTGAATTTTAGCTACATTTGGTAGTGATACATCTAGTTAGAAGGAAAATATTTTCCCTTTTAAAACCAGAGCATAGTTATTGCTTTTATCACATGACTCTTATAGAACTTTTAAATTGCTGAATTATTTAACCACTTTTTTTGTGTGCCTGAATAAAAAGATTTTGTAAACTTTGTACCACAGTTATAATACACATACAAATACTGGGCAAATAATAAACTCAGATCAGGGGGAAGTTTTTTGAATCTGAACAGTTCTTTACTATGGGAGAACAATGCACAAGTCAAGATGCTTTACAGACATCCTCTTAATCTTAATGTGTCTGGATTAAAATATCAGCAATTTATTTCACCATTTCATCACTTGTGAAGTTTTCAACATTAGGATTTAATCATTTTAAAGGCATAATTATTATCCTTTGCTTCATGCTTTCTCACAGGTATGCTGAAGGACAGTAAAGTATTGCAATCATATTTTTTCTTCCTATTTCTTTTCCTTGTCATTTGCACTGATAAAATATACTAGGAGTGCAATATGTTAAATTGCATGAAAGGTGATTAAATAAATTCTGTTCATAAATATATAGAATAAATGCTTCTATTTTAGTAATATATGCAATTAAATTCAGGTTATTCCTGCATCTTCTTTGTAGATTTGTAATGTTTCTGGTTGGGTCTTGCAGCAACTGGAGCAGTCAGCACTGATTATATATATATATATATATATATATATATATATTCCTTTTTTACCCAGTTACAATCCTAGTACCAGCTTATAAAATATCGGAAAAGATCAACCTCTTAGAACTTTCTATATTTATGTTTGAGATGGATACACTGCTAAATCATTGAATAATATTAAATACTTAATTAGTTATAGAGTAGTCATGATATATTGGTTTAATATACTTATGAGAGCATAAATATTGCTCACCTATACACTAGTTAAATATTTATATCTACTTTACCTGGGAGCCAGTTATATTGTCCATATAAATCTTCAGACCCAGGCAAAAATCTCTTAAGGTTTTCATCCTGGATTATTAAATTGATGCCACATATCAACTGATTTTCTCATTTGTATTAAATATATGTTTCTACTAAAAGTAACAGATTAAGAAATTCTGAAGTTATTTTGAAATAATACTTTTAGTTTTGTGACTTATCTAATCTTTTTTTTTT
>RJWT010045963.1:0-11522 GCA_004365215.1 Cuniculus paca | reverse complement strand
ATGTGTGTGTTTGTACATGGACACATGAGTGTGTGTGTGTTTTAAAATTTACTTATAAAAAAGTAGCCTTGGACTATCCATAATAGTAAAATCAAGGGTGTGCCTTTATAAAACATTCATCCTCAAATTTTTAAGATTTATCCCAAAGACTAATGAATTGTAATCTTTGAGAAAGGGCCTGGGAATTTATATTTGACACAAGTGCCCTGTGATGAGTCTTACGTATGCTACTATTTAAAAATCATCTGGTTAAATAATGATACATGTCCCTAAATTTATTATTTTTTTAAATTAACTTTATCTTTCTCTTAATTTGATAATTTATTTTCACTTTGTGTTATATTGATTAAAATAATAAGGACCCCTAGCCCTAAATCTGAAATCTGAAATACTCAGAATCGAAAATTTGAAACCTTTTGATACCCAGGCTTGAATTTTTGGATTGGGGATGCTTAACTAGGAAAATTTATACAAATATTCTCAAGTCCAGAAAGCTCTAAAATCTGAAACTCCTCTGGTTCCAAGCATTTCAGGTTAAGGGTACTATACCTGTAATTGGAGAATAATATATAATTTAGTTGGAAGAGCTTGTGAGTATCAATTTATGATTAAATAAATGGAGGATCATAAGAATTGAGTTCTAAAATTATTTTGCCAGAGTTTTTGAACATGAAAGTTTCATGAAAGAAAGTTTCACTAAGTTTTTGTTTTTTAGAGACCTTAGAAAATTCAAAGATGCCAAGAAGCAATTTGAAAAAGTCAGTGAAGAAAAAGAAAATGCATTAGTAAAAAATGCCCAGGTTCAAAGAAACAAACAGCACGAAGTGGAAGAAGCCACAAATATTCTGACAGCAACAAGAAAATGTTTTCGACACATAGCCCTTGATTATGTACTTCAGGTAATTATTTTATTATGTCTTCAAACAGTGCTTACTCAGTGGGGTGCTACTTTTGAGTGATTGCACTGTAAGTAGTAATACTTTTCTTTGAGTTTAAAATTGAAGCATGTTTTCTGGAAAAATATCACTTAGATTATATATACTTTCGTACATACTCAGTGTGTGGATGTATGTGCCTTGAGTTCAGATTTCTACCTCTTATTCACTTAATTAAAATTTCCCCCATTTGTAATTGTTTTTAAAAAGCATTTTAAAAGTTACTATACGTATTTTATTTTATCTGGTTCCCAATTGATATTTGACTAGCAGACTTTTAAGGTGTTGCTAGTTTTTACTGGGAATGGTAAAACTATAACTTTAAATAATTATTTGTGACAATAATATCCTTATATATAAACACTGTTTGCCACATTTCTAATTATTTCTTTAGAGTAAATTCTCAGTGATATCATGACTCACTATATTGCCCAGTGAAAAATATTTCTAGACTAGTGTTTTTCTTTTTATGTTTTCTTCTTTCTTTTTAAATCAGGTGTGCATTTCCAAAGCTAGCGACCTGGGTTTGAGGGGTGTAGCTCAGTGACAGAGCACTTGCCTACCATGTGCAAGGCCTGGGTTCCTCCTGCAGCTCCTCAAAAAACAAAAACCAAAACATAAGAAAAAGCTAGAGATCTGGGTTTGGTAAGGAATTTGGTGATCTTCTTACCCAGTGAATAATTGAGACTAATTTGAATGTGATAGATCTTCAAAGGAACTCAAAACACATGAAAAGTGATGGCATTATGTATTATTTCACAAGTGCATCGTGCCTATCTATGTATCACGGGGCTCAGAGCTTGAAGCTTTAAAGCTTAGGGAATTATCTTGTACAGATTTCATGTTACTAACAGCGGTGTCCTCAGAGATGGTTGACTTCACAGTCATAATCATAGAAAATTAGTGGTTAAAAATGACTTGGGTAACTGCAAAACAGTAGAAAATACACATTATGTTTTCCCTAAGTTCCTGTGAGAGGTTAAGTTGTTAAAAATGCAGACTGTTCCCTTCATGGATGGAAGCCTTCTAGAATGGGAGGAGCCTGTCTTGTTTTCTGCCTGCCGTTCGTGTCCCTTCTTGCCACAAATGAGCCCTCCACCTTCCCAGCACCTGCTTCGCTGGCATAGCTACGCACAGGTCTTATTCATTACATGCACTTTCGTTTTAACTTATGTGACTATTCTCATTCACTGAGATGGTCGATCACACTCTCCTTCTTGAAAATGTATTTTTATCTTGATTTATCTGAAATCCACTTTTGTATCCTCCTATTTCTTTTCAGTTTCTGCCTTGAACTTTTTCCTTTGTCTTTCTTTTTAGTCTCCTTTTAAGGGCCCAAACTTTGGTTCTGTTCTTTTCTTTATTACTTTCTGACAGTCTCATTATGTCGTGTGCTTCAATTGCTACCAGTGCATAAATGACAAAAATCCATTATTCACAGTAGTGCCACATTCAGTGTCTAAAACTGATATTTATAACTTCCAAAATGGCTTTTCTTTCTCTCTTGGTCTTTTCTAACTATGTAACATCACTGGGTTACTCTCATAGAAGTTCACAATGGGAGATGGCCACCAAAATGTCTTGGAAATTCCTCTTCTAAACTTCATGAATATGTTTTTTCCTTCCCTTTGCTGCTGTCCTAAACCAGTGTCAACTGCTTCTCACCTTGAATATTATTAGTAGGATAATCTCATAAACATGGCCTTTTTTACAGTGCTTTTCCTGCCTGTCTCTGATTCACACTGGCCTGTGGTCAGGGTTGCTCACATCTTCTCCTGGATGAACTGTTCTTGCCTCTTTTGTCTCTGTTGCCGTAATGTTTTCCTATGCACTGCAGTTAGATCACTGACCACATTTACCATGAACATGTATTTATCTTTTCTATTCCTAGATTGTGTCTTTATCTTGTAATTTAGTAGTTGGAAAAAATATATGTAATAAATGTTTTTTCAAACAGTGAATGACTTAAATGTTAGGAATTTTATACACGAGGGCATGCAGCTAAAATGTTCATCATTTTCAAAATTTCACCTGTTAAATGACCTGTTCTTTTGGCATTCATCTGACAGTTCTAAGTTAGTTTCCTCACCTACCAAATACCTTTTTTTTTGACCCACCAATATCTTGAAACAGATAGGTTGAAGTAACTAATGCTTAGTTGTTGGGAAAGGTTATTAGCCATTTCTTGGTCTGCTTTTATTTTCTAGTCAGTGCTTTAAATTATCTTAAAAAGTAGTCAGAGAATTCAGTGGGAAGGACATGTGAAAAGATATTCTTTAATCTTTTGAAAATATTAACAAAAGTGAATGATTTAGATAAATACCTCATTAAGCTGATATTTAATAACAGACAAAAATGTTTATTGTGAATTTCTGGAGTTGGGAGAGGAACCCAGAGATCCCAAAAAGCAAATCTCTTACTTTACTGATCTTTCAATAAGTTTACTGTAATTAAAATATTTAAGATCCATTACTCTAATAAATATTTATTGAGTGTTTATTATGTGCTGCTTGAGCACCAAAGCTGAGAATAAGGCAAAAGCTCTGATCTCATGGAACTTATTCTTTAGCTTAGGAAAAACCATACGAAAATATGAGGTTAAATAGGATTTGTGTACTAAACAGTGTGTGAGGAAATGGTACTTGAAACCTTGGTGAGAAAATGGTACTGGAAACCTGATTGGTAAGAGACAGGCTCATACTCATGAAGACAGCCATCCTTCCATGAAGATGGATGAGCTAGGACAAAGGCTTTGAGATGGGACAGTTTTGGGCTATGGTTATAGCACAGAAAGGTGGAAAATACTAGAAAACTAGGTTGGAGAGACAGGGGACCTCATCACAGCAGGCCTTACTCGACTTGGTAGGAAGTGAGCGAGTTTTAAGCCAGAGGTAATGATGCCTGTGTGAGAATGGGCTGTAGGGTGTTAGGAATGGATATGAGAGAATAGTTCATAGACTAGTACAAAGTCCAGGAAAGATGTGATGAGAATTTGTATTTGCATTAAGGCTGTACATTGAACCTTGATGTGCAAGTAGAATTGGGAAGGTGGAGAAAAGATGGAATTCTTAAAAGTTCAGAAGTCAAAATAGTTCTGTCCCCACAATATTATAATTTAGGTGGTTGATTTTTCACTGGGCTAAAAAGTGGTTCAGAATTTCATTGGCATGTTTATAATAACTGTTTTTACAAAATGAGGGTTAAAGGATGAAAAGCTTGCGTTTTGTTTTTATTTCATTTTTAGAAAAGAATTGAACTATTAGAATTCGCAAATTTTGCAATATTGAATTATGGATTAATTTTAAAAATGATGCATGGGTGATTAATCAAGTGTATTTTCCCCCAGATTAATGTTCTTCAATCAAAAAGGAGATCAGAAATCCTAAAATCAGTAAGCTATTACTTGAGGTGTTTTAAATATTTTAATATGAAACTACATATTTAAGTATTTATAGGAATGTCTACTAAATACATTCCAGGCTTCATAATTGCTATTACTTCCTTTTTATCTTCATTTGTGCTTCATGTTATCGAAGTAATTTCTTGTATCATGTCTTCTAAATGTCACAGTTGTTTATGTGTATCTTACGTATTAGTATATGTACTGCTAGCTCTTATAAAGACAGACTTAGTACTGTTCTGTTTTCATTTTATCCTAACATGGTACTTTACACTAGATGCCCAAGACTGTTTGGTGAATAAATGGAAGTGGCTGAAAAACTTTTGACAATATTTCAGAATTTGTTTTGAAATTTATGAAAATACTATCTCATTTAGATTTTGAACTTTCTCTCATTTGTAGTTGCTTTTATAAATTTTCTGTGCAACCTCTTTTAAGGTATTTACACTTTCCTCTAGATTTTTTAAATATTGAACTTGAGATTGAGGACTTACAGGAATAGATCATTTGGAGAATTTGCCCTTAAGGTTGATAATGTTTCAGCCTTTTGGTTTGCTCCCTGATGTGCAGTTCCCAGACCAGCAGGTGAAATTTTAGGATTGCTATTATTTTTCCTGAGCCTTTTATCTTGGTGACAATGATACATATTTTTTATTTATCCAGTGTTTGTTTTCATTTTTGTTTTGTGGATCTTAAAGCTAACAGGAATGTGAATAGGGAGATGGTTTGATGTGGTGTTGCAGTCTTTCTGAGAGCTTTCAAATTATTTCTCCTCTGAATTTATTTGCAGAAGTTGTTTTTCCCCCAAAGGGTGTATTTAAATGGCTTTGGATCCTTGTTCTCACCTGGCTTTTTCCTGCATTTTATGTTATTTGTGTTGTACATTGTATTTGCTCTTTTTCAAAAAATGATATTTATCCCGTTTGTTTTCCAGATTAACAGTAATGTGTTGACAATATTTAATTTTTTTTTTTTTTTAGTAACTGGGATCGAACTCACAACTTTGCACTTGCCAGGCAAGCACTTGTGCTGCTGAGCTAAACCCCCAGCTTAATGATAGTTTTTATGGCCAGGTAGAATTCTACCATATGAATGTACAAGGGAAGGGCAAACTTTTTGTACACATAGTAGGTTTTGCGGGCCACATGGTCTCTGTTGTGCTTACTCAACTGTCCCCTTATAATGAGAAAGCAGACATAGTTAATATGCAAATGAACGGTCATGGCTGTATTCCAATAAAGCTTTATTTATGGTCACAGAAATTCTAATTTCACAGGTGTGTACATGCCATGAGTTTCATGTGTCCTTTTCATTTTCTTTCAATCATTTAAAAATGTCAAAACCATTCTTATCTTATGGGCCATCCAAAAACAGGTGGATACAGTTTGCAAGTTATAGTTTGCTAACCTTGAATATACCACAAATTATCTTCTTCAATTAGTGAATATTTAAGCAATTTCCATTTTGTTGACATTAAAACTTGGCATTGTAGTAATAATTCTAATGGATAATTTGATTATTGTCTTAGGATAAATTTACAAACAAGGGATTACTTAGAGAGTTTAAATAGTGAATAAAGTCTTTTAAAATATTGTCAAATTTTAAGGATTATACCGTATTTTTAATAATAGTGTGTGTAAATGAATACTGCTCCACATTTTATGAACAGTGAGTATTACAGTTTCCCTCCTCCTACCCCATTGGCAGATAGAAATTGTGATCTCATTATTTAGTTTTGCATTTCATTAATACAAATCAGTTTGAAGCTTTTTGGTCACTTCTGCACCCTGTATATGTCCTTTTGTCTCTTACTCTGTTGGAGTGTTTATTTTTCATATTGATTAGTAATATTGCCTATGTAGTAAGATTTTAAATCTTTGTCATCCATTTTTTCCTAGTTTATCATTTGTCTTTCAATATGCCTACAATATGTTTTGATATACAGGCATATTTTACATTTAATGTAGCCCTATTCCCCTCAGTTTTGTTTTTTTTCTTGGTGCTGGGGATTGAACTCACAACCTTGCGCTTGCCAGGCAGGCATTTACACCACTGAGCTAAATCCCTAGCCTTCCCTCCCTTTTTTTTTTTTTTTTAACACTTTAGTGGTTTTTAAAAATTACTTTCACAAACCAGTATCAAAGTTTCTTTGGGTTTTATTTAGTTGTTTTTTTTCTCCTGGAAACAGATTTTTATTTGGAGGCTTCTTGAGTATTAAGGACCTCATGACGAATTTTCAATTTCAGAGCATTAAATAAATGTGTCTTACTAAAAATATGGAGGTCAGATGATTCTTATAATACTATATACTTACATAATTCCTTCCTGTGTAAAAACTTTAACTGATAAAAATAAGAGAGATTTTTCTCTTACGGATAAGTAAAAAATAGAAAAATTTTAGAAAAAGCATCATCTAATGACATTTTTTGGATTTGTGGAATGACTATAGAGAAACCTCTAAGTTGGCAGTCTTTTGACTCATTTTATTTTGTTATCTTGAGAAACAGTGGTAGCATTATGTTAGTTTAGCTTGTGGTTGGTGATCTAGTATGTTGTAAAGTGTTTGTGATTGTTTTATTTTGAGAGCTTTCTGTTTCTGCTTTTTATTTTCTATATCTTATTTGCTTAAGGTTTGCCAGTGAGCTTAGTTCAAGGAGCACATAGTTAATAATGTAACTGAGAAGGTAGTAAAACTTGAAAATTTCATTATTTGAATAGCTATATAAATTTTGATCAACTAGCTACAACCTAAACAAGTACAAATTTGGGACATGTTAAAATTTCCAGCCATTGAGAAATTTGTTTTAAACAAAATTCTCATTGTGTTTGTAAATATTAATGAAATGGTTCTAAGAAAAATGACTCAGTTTAATTTTAAATAGATCTGACATTGTGGGCTCTTGTGAAATAATACTTAAACATTAAATAGGATGAGGACTTTAAAATACTTCTAAATATTTATCTAGTATTGGATTTTAAAATGGCCATCTTTATTTTTCCTTTTAGATGTTATCCTTTATGTATGCCCATTTGGCCTTCTTTCATCAAGGTTATGATCTGTTTAGTGAACTTGGGCCTTACATGAAAGATCTTGGGGCACAGGTAATGTTGAACTGTATTTCTTGATTCTATTATACATTGATGTTTATATTTTTAAAGAAATATAGCATATTTGGGTACTTGACATTTCATTTACTTCATAAAGAAGTTTGATGATGCAGTGTATTTATGTGATGGTTAAATGTATAACCAGAACTGAAAGTAAATGTAAAAAATCTTATGTTATAGATTGTATATGAGGGTAGTAAAAAGGAGAATGTAAAAATAAAGTATCTATTTTCATAGTATACATACATTTATTTTTTAATTTCTTACGCTTGGATAATTGAGTTACTGTCCTAGTTTGCCTTTCACTTGAGTTATACATCTTTTTATTTTAAAAAATTATATTATTAGGGTAATGAAATTTTAGAATTTTAAGATTATGGGAATTTTTCATCACACAGACTACATTTAGGTATCTTTTCCTATGCATGTGTGTGTGTGTGTTTTGGGGGGGTGTGTGTATGTGCATTGTAGAATTAAACATATACTATAAGAAAGTTTATTTAAGAAATTTAATTTGCTGAAAATACTTTCACATCTGCTCAGAAGCATATATTCCGTATGCTTTGGAACTTTTTTTGGTGGGGAGTTGCTGAGGATTGCACCAAAGGCCTTGTACATGGCAGGCAAACACTTTGCCACAGAGCTACACCGTTTGTATTCGTTGGTGAGCTTTCTTGATTTAATGGTTTGGTTTTTAAGTGGTTGTCTTTCCCAAGATTGTTTAACTTGCATTGTTGTTCTTGTATCTTTTTTTGAGACAGGGTCTTGCTATGTAGTGCAGGCTGGTCTTGAACTCAGTATGTAGCCAGGTTAGCCTCAAACTCACTGTGATCCTCCTTCCCCAGGCTCTTCAGCACTGGAATTACAGGCATGTACCATCACACCTGGCTAACCTTGTAGCATCCTTAAGTGGACACAAAGCAGTTAGTTTTCTTTTTAGGAGAGGGGATTAATGATGGAAAATATAGTTTAGGGAAACGAGGGAAAGGTAAGATTGGAAGGAAAATTGAATTCACTATTTATATGTGAGGCTGGGTCTTGTGGTGCATGCCTGTAATCCCAGCACTTGGGAGGCTTGAGGCAGGATGATTGCTGTGAGTTCGAGGCCAGCCTGGGCTACAGTGTGAGTTCAAGCCTAGCCCCTAAACTGCAGAGCAAGACCCTGTCTCAAAAAAAAACAAAACAAAACAAACAAAAAAACCCCTCAAAAATAAACGAACAAAAAAAACCAAACAAACATGCAAAAAAAAAAGAGTGTATGTGTGGGGTTTGTGTGTTGAGATGATGTGGACTAAATATGCTGTTCAGGGTGTATGTTGTGAAGTGTGCAGATCTGTTTTCTATTTCTGTTGAATTTAATCTGTTGGAAGAAACCAACAAATCACCAGACTTAACCTCTGTGCAAGGTGCTCTGTGTATATCATTTGGGATTAGATTTGTGTGCAAGTGATAGAAAAATGAGAATACTAGTAATTCAAAAAAATAGACTTTTATTTCTTGTATGTAGAAGCAAAAGTGTGGTATTGTGGTCACTTGATTGACAGGGACCTAGGCTTATTTTACCTTTAAATTCATTCTATCTCATGGTTTATAGTAGCTAATCAAGTTGGAGCCATCATTCTCAAATTCCAGCTAATGGGCAGGAAGAAGGGAAAGAAGGACACATTCTCTCTCCTTAAGGACATTTCCTAGAAAGTGTACATGTCACTTCTATAGAATTTGAGACTTCTATTGTTATGGAAGAAAGAGAAAATAGACACTGGGAACAGCTAGCCTTTGCCACCATATGGGGGTGGGGGGCAGAGGCTGTTGTAGGAACATACCGACAGGAATCTAAGCCAGACTTTCGGATAATTAAGACCTTCCTAGGTTGAAGGCATTTCTTAAATCCTATAAAGCATTAGATTGCATTCTCACTTTACATTGAGTATAATTTTGAAAAACAATATGAATTGAAATTATACTTGACAATTTGGAATAGAAATTTATTTTTAGACACTTATTAACTTCAGTTTTATATCCTTCAGATGTCAAATGAGTTTGCAGGCTCTTGAAAAATACCTAATAAGCCCCACTGCCAGTAGTGTCTAGTGGATAATAGGGCCTAGTTGGAAGTGGTCACTTGGGATATTCTGTGAGTAACTGAGTAGATAATGACATCTCAAAGTAAAAGATTACTATTCCTTTATTATTACTCTTTCTTTAAGCAATTTCATTTGGTCAGTTATTTTTTCTGCCATTTAGATTTGCATGTTACATTAGGAAACCAACTTGCAAACATAAAACATCTTGAATGACAGGCAGTGTCTGTTAGTGTGAACTTGTGGGAGTTGGCTGCACTAGCTCAGCTGCACTACATTTTGCTCTCTGTAGGGGAAATCACCCCTGTCTCTTCCTTACAATTTTGATTGTAATAAGCAGAAATTGCTGAGTGGGTCAGCAGGCAGCTCCAGCTAATCGTTTCCTTACTCAAGAGCTGAACATGTTATCACGCAGTGCCCAAGATGAGGCCTCCTGTTGTGTCCGCTTGGCCCCAGAGCTGTTCCTGAAACCCAGATCTTCACCAGAGGAGATACCTTCTCAAGGAGGATTTAATACCAGAAAAAAAGAGAAATAGACTTCTACTTTAAGATTTAACCAAAATGCCTTTTGAAATGAACGAGTTGAATGACTTACTGCTATGCTTATCTCTGTAATATATTGGCATACAGTTTGAAAAATCAACTTATATATTTTTCTTTGCTTTTTAAGTGTGCAGTCTAATCTTACTTCTCCCTTTATAGTTGGATCGACTGGTTGTGGATGCGGCAAAGGAGAAAAGGGAGATGGAACAAAAACATTCCACCATTCAACAAAAGGTACATGAAGAGAAAAGTTAATTTCTATTTTATTTTGTTGTTTGAATAAATCCTTTGAGTTGCTTTAATTGCACCGTAGTACAGATCAATTCCTCCTCTTTTTGTGAAAAGTTGTTCTCAGATGTTATAAATTTTATTATCCTTTCATATCAAAACATTTTGGAAGCCATGTTCTTTCCAGTTTATAAAAAATGTTACACTCTTAGGGCCATAACTAAGTTAAAGGTGACCCTTAGGATTTGAAACACTATTCATAGTTTTATTTAGGATACCACCAGCCTCCTTTAAAAATTGTGTGTGTGAGAGAGAGAGAGAGAGAGAGAGAGAGAGACAGAGAGAATGAGAATGCATCTCAGTGGCAGTCACCCTAAGGCAGTGCTCTCTCTCTTTCCAGTGATGCTAAAATTTGCACTGCTTGTTAAATTGCCTAAGCATAGCTAAACTATTTTTTATAAATTGTTTTAAAAAATGAAAAATGTTAAACTAGTTTTTACTGCTAGAGTTGAATGTAACATGCCTGAAACTCAACATAATACGATTTTATCTCAGTGATTTTTTTTTTCTTAGTAATCTGAACATAAACGGAGAGAGTTGGAGGTTGAATGCAATAATACTTGTATATCACAAGATGCCTTCTGGTTTGCTTTAAATTTGTTCTTGGTATTGAGCAGACAAATCAACTTTTGTTATGGTTTATTTAGAATTTACTGGTTTTTGTTTGTTTGTTTTTATTTTTCTTGAGACAGGGTCTTGCTATGTAGTTCAAACTGGCCTTGAACTCACTATGTAGCCAAGGCTGACCTTAGACTCCTGGCAATCTTCCTGCCTTAGCCTCCCAAAAGTTGGGATAACAGGCTTGTGCTACCATGCCTGACTGTTAGGGTTTATTTAGAATTTAAAATACTTGTAGACTAAATCTGATGTAGAAGATGTGTAGGGAAAAAAAAGAAAACAAAATCTTTAATGAAAGTAAGGAAAATTTAATTGATGGATTATTCATGCTCAAAGAGAAATAGTGTTTTAAAAAGGAAAGGTTTTCTTTCAGGCCATCTTTAGTTACTTCTTAGTTATTGCCAGATGATAGTAACTCTATATTGTTTTTTGTTTTAAGTGATATAACTTTTGAGAAACTTTTTTTTTAATTGATTAAAAAAATAACAATAGTGTGTATTTGGGGTATACGACATGATGTTTTGCATCTTGGGCTTTTTTTTTTTTTTT
>RJWT010045962.1:0-11601 GCA_004365215.1 Cuniculus paca | reverse complement strand
CATTTGTATTTCACTGCTGTGGCCCACTTAGTTTTCGAACCCTCTGGTTGTAAGCATATAGTGAAACTGCACCTGCGAAGCCTGCAGGCACAGGATGCAGGGGTGGGCGGGACCCCTACGCCTCTCCTACCCAGGTTGTTAGTACTCTTCCAACTGCTTCTGGTTTGAAATGCTTCTCTGCCCCTTGCTGTATCAGTGGCCTATGGTGAGTATTTGTATCTTTGTATTTATTTTTTAAATTTTTCTTTTGTTTGTATTTGTGGTAGATAAAAAATGCACTCTTCATGGGGGATTGGCAAATTTACATACCACATGTGACCCCTTTTCCTTTTCCTTACCCTCCCTCCTGCCTCCCCATCTCCAGGACCTCTCCTGTCCCCACAAAGCTTACAGCTTTGCTTTTATAAAGAGTGAGGTATTAACAGCGTGTGACACCGCACTGTGAATGGGACATGATGTTAGGCAGTACACTACCAGTGAACAGCGTGAAACTTCACTGTCTGACGTGGCTGAGGGAAGAGCCCATGAGCACATGGAATCCCTTCGCTGAGCATCAGCTCATAATAAATGCTGTGCCTCTGTCATTGGTGTTACTATAGCCCTAAGAGATTTGGACACTGGAAATAACAGTAGGAGGATGGTGGAACCCATTGTCTGGCATGAGGTAAAATAATCTAAAGAAGCTTCTTGGGCTGTAGAAGGTGACACACCTGTAATCCCAGCTACTTAGAAGGCTGAAGCAAAAGAATCTTAAATTTGAAGTCAGTCTGGCAATTTAGCAAAACTCCGTATGAGACAGGGCTAGCTATATAGCTCCTCCTAGGTTCAATATCAGTATAAAAAAAAATTGCCTGGATGGCGACTTTGAATGAACAGGAAAAATAGGATGCACCTCAGAAATGTTTTCATGAGGAAAGAAAAAGCCTGACAACTCTAGGAGCATCAGGTATTCTGAAGCATCAGGTAAAAGTGAAGGCAAAACTAAAGCTTTTGGCTTCTTCTTATTAGTGTCAATATTTTCAGAAACCCCGAGTGAGGGAGTGATGGCCGTGTGGAGCCAGGCTGATGGCTGGTGCCTTCTGCTCTGCAGGCTGGGTGCTGATTTCCTTTCGCAGACCTACTTGGGGCCCATGGGTGTGCAGGGAACGCAGGTCGCTGGGCCCAGGGGGGTGGACATCATGCGGCCCACGTGAGGCAGCTCACTGAGGGGTCAGCTGTGCAAGAGCCTCTGGCTCCTTGTGAGCAGCGTCAGGTCACTGGGGGAAAACTGCAGCAGTTTCACCAGAACCGTCCGTGGCAGGCGGGGTTGGGTTCTAGCTGCTTACTCCTCTTGGTGTTCTAGCCCCTTTGGAGATTTAGAGACTTACTTACCTAGCAATTCCTTATAATGCCTGTGTCAGACCCACAGGGAACTCTGGTGATGAGGTCTGGTCACTTTGGCTATCTGCCTATTTATCTGTTCTATCGAGGTGTAAATGTGCTTGTGCTGATAATTCGAAATTAAAATATTTGTTATAAAAGTTATTTTTACCTAAAATTAACACTTGATTCCATTAATACTTCTGTTAATTGATTTTAAGATCAGTAGTCATTCTATGTGTCAACTGTTTGATTAAATTCAAAATTAATATTGTTCCCAGAGAAACTTCATTTCATATGTTAAAAACTTGTTTCACAGGCTCGATGGCACACATCTGCAAGTCTAGCTACTCAGGAGACTGAGGCAGGAGAATCTCAAGAGGCCAGCTTGTGCACCTTAGTGAGACTATCTCACAAATGCATTAAACTTGGGCTTGGGATTTAGCTCAGTGGCGTAAGTACCTCCTGGCAAGCGTGAGGTCATCAGTTCGATCCCTGGTACCACAAAAAAAAAAAAATAAAAGAATAAATTAAGCCTAAAAGGATGGGTATGCACTTAGTAATACAGTGCTTACCCGGCAGACATAAGGCCCTGGATTCAGTCCCTGGTTCTGCAAAACAATATGTTAAAATAACAAAAAGCAAGGATAAAACAATTTAAAAAGAAATCTTATTTCAGCTTCTGGATGTTGTATCATGGTTTTTTGTTTGTTTGTTTGTTTGTTTTTTTCCTATTCAACTATTTCTATTAAGGGATGAGTTTGATTTTAACTTCAATGTCCCAACTTATGTTAATAAGTCCATTGATTTCAAAACTAAACGCTATCTCTTTAAATGAAAATAATTAAGTTCGAAGATGTAAGATTTGGACTTCACCCCAAGTTTTTTATTTTGTTGCTTCCCTGTGGTGCTTGTAACTGAGGCCCTAGTCCATCATTACTGCACTCTTTTTTGTTACCTCTTTGTTCACATCTCTGTCATCTCTAATGGTTTGTTAATATTCATTGACTGTTTCATTTGTACCTTTCAATTACTTCCTTCTAAAATATGTTATGAATATTTAATTATAGCTATTCATTAAGTAATATAATAATAACTACCACCCTTTATTATGTGCTTATTATGGGCTGAGCACTCCATTAATAAATTTGTGTGTATAGTCTAGTTTAATCCTCACAACTCTCTGTGAAGAATTTCTGAACATGTGGAAATTGAGTCCTTTAAAGCTTAACAATGCTAACCATGACCTTCAAACTAGCAAGACATAAAACATGTATATGAAGCTAGTCAGAGTGCTGTATAACTTTTGTCCTGTATTGCCTCAGTTTTATATTACTAGTGCGACAATAATAATAACTTAGATAAAACTGGTTTATCTATGATTTGGAATTATACTAAACACATAAATTTTATAACCTAACAAAAAGGGTATGTAATCCAGAAAGAAGAGCTTGGTTTTACTTTAATTCAAACAGGAAGAATGTGAAATGAATGCGATTTGTATTTTAAAAACATAACTGTTCAGTAAACGTGGGTTTTGGTTGGACTAGAGTGCAAAATGGAAAGTACGTAGGCAATTGCTGCATTTTGTGAGTAAGATGTGGTGGTGATTTGAACTAGAAGACGAACTCTGGGAGAGGCTTTGTAGTCTGTTTGGATTATCAAAACCACAGAATTCAGAATTCATTGATAGACATGATGCAGTCAGTGAAAAAGAAGCAAAAGTTAACTCCTGAACTGAGGCAAGATGAACAGTTGCTGTCAGGTGGATAGGTGCTTTGCTGACATCCACATGGACACACCAAGAAGAGAAGTTGTCACACGTGCCTAAGGATCTGGGGAGCAGTCAGTTCCTAGGTTCAAATCAAAAGTATTCCTTGAATGCCAGCTTTCATTTGCTTATTTTATGTTGATATCCCTTATGCCCTCTCTCTTTCCTGATTAGTAAATGTGTCCCTCTGTCTGTTTCTAGGTCATTTTAAATCTGTGCTACACTTAGAACATATGTTAATAATTTCAGATTTGCTGTTCACATTTTCTCATAATACTTTGAGAATTTATGATAAACACAATGTAAATAATATACTAAAATAGCTACAGTGATACAGAGATAACATGAATTAAGCACTTAGAATGTGTCAGTAGTTGCTACAAGAGCTCTGTTATCAAATGTATCTATTAAAACAATTCTAAAAAGTGACTATCACCAGTAGAGATAAAGAGGAACAAATATGTTAGCCAAAAATATTAATATCACTTTACTGAACCCAATGTGAAATTTAGTTTTGTGTAATATATTTGGTATAAGTATTATGGTCAAATAGGACAAAAATACTAGTTATTCAAGGGAGGCAAATGTTGTGATGGTATTATAATAGGAATTTACTGCATTGCATATTATTTGGGAAGCCTTGAGTTATGTAACTTACATGTATATCATTAATTGTAACATGCTTATTTTTATGTTCCTACATTTCTAGAATTGGGATGTGCATTATAACATGAAAAACCTAAGAGCACTCATGATCCAGTAGTCATTGCCTGCCTGCGAGCGTCAACATTTCTGAATTTATTTATTTTAGAAGACAGCCAAGAGGGCAATGATGGTACTTTTTCTTTTTTTTCCTTTCTTTTTTTGAGAAATGCTCATTCCTCACATGTTCCTGATGGCTCGATCGGGACAGGCCAGGGTAGGGCAGACCAAGTGGGTGACCCTGTCTTCAGCATGCTCTGTGTTCACTCTCGCTATAGTGCCCCCACTTTACAGTGCCCACCCTGACGAGTGTCTTAGTCTGGTCCACACTTGGGGGCCAATGAGGAATGATTGGGTGCAGTGTAAGCAGGGCCTTGAAAGAGTTTGTTTTCTTGAATGTTATGCTACGCAGTTAGCATTTCTGGCTCAGCGAAGTCACAGAGGAGACACATGGGAAGATGTGACACATGGCCAAGACGACTTCTATCAGCTAATGGCCAGCCACCTACCAGACACACAGGTGAACAGCCACCATTAGCAAAGCTGTGTGGCCACTCTTGGCTGATGACAGATGCAGAACAATGGGTGCTTATCATTTTAGGCCACTGAGTTTTGAGCACTTTGTAACTCAGCAAAAGCTACCTTAATATTTATGGCATAGAACAGACAGCAGTACTGAAATGCTAAGACACTCAGAAAAGACACGCGCTGCATGTGACAACACCTAGCAATGTCCTAATCACTGTGTTTTGCTAATATTTATTTTATATATACATGAGATTTGTAAGCTTTTAAATATGCCCAAATAAGTCTACAAGGGCTCTGCCAGTAATACAGAATAAAATTATGAGAAATAAGAAAGACTCTTTTACAGTTAAATGGCAGCATTTTATTTAAGTACATTAAATATCAACATGTCTTACCTAAGTGCCCTTATACCGTGTGTAGGTGAACACCTGCATCGTTTCCATGCCCATCTTTCCCTGGAGACAGGGCCACTTCATGTGTATCACTGCATTAGTCATACCTTGCCCTGGGGATCAGTCATAATTCAAAAATACTGTCCAGTGTGCATCTGGATAGGGCAAAACCCTGAGTGATAAATAAATCGGGTTAGCTTCCATTCCTTCCTCTTCAGCAGCATTCCTTTCCTTGTGCATAAATGGCATTTACTGGTAAAGTAAAAAGCCATCAGTTACCTTTTAAAATAGCATGTCGTTGTTAGGAATTGGAAGATTTGGGAAGTTGGCTAAGATATTTATTTTAATTATTTGAAAATATTGTGCAAAATTCAAAGATTTGATGAGAATGGAAACAAATTAACTTTGCATATGAAAATTTCTTTCTTTCTTTTTTTCTTTCTTTCTTTCTTTCTTTCTTTCTTTCTTTCTTTCTTTCTTTCTTTTTCTTTCTTTATTTTAAGACAGGGTCCCATTATGTAGTCCAGGCTGGCCTTGAACTCGCTATGTAGCTGAGGGTGGTCTTGAACTCGTGGAGTGATCCTCCAGCCTCAGCCTTCCAAGTGCTGGAATTACAGGCCAGCTGAAAAACTGTTAGTTAAAATGCATTCCCTGCTTCGTGGAATGTTTATCATTGGTTGAATGCCATTAAGCTATGAAGGCTTTTGTTTTTTACTTTCATGAGTGTCGTATCAATGCTTTGTACCGTTGATTCTTAGGATCACGACTGTAGTCGTATTACAGAGAGTGTCAGCATCACAAGAGGAATTACAGAACCACATCTACCCAACTCATTGCGCATTCTAGGTGGTCCCTGAGTTCAGCCTCTTTGATTCTGAGCAGATGGAACACCCCACTCAGATCAATTCTAGTAACTTCCTTCATGTAGCTGGTTGGGGAATATCAGAATGCTACTGTCATTGCGTGCCTGCACATCAGTTAACGAGCTTTGGATTACAGACCAAAAAGACTAAAGTGGGCAAATACAGGACCATACCTGAGGGGGAGAACCTGCAAGGAGGCTGGGCTGGGCTCTCTTCTCTTCTCTTCTCTTCTCTTCTCTTCTCTTCTCTTCTCTTCTCTTCTCTTCTCTTCTCTTCTCTTCTCTTCTCTTCTTCTCTTTTCTTTTTTCTTTTTTGTGGGCGGTACTGGGAATCAAACTCAGGACCTTGCGCTTGCCAGGCAGGTGCTTGTGCTACTGAGGTATATCCCCAGCCCAAGAAGTGAATTTCAAGATATCTAACATTTTGAAAATTCACAGTGGAAGTTTAATAAAAACTCATGAATTAATATTGTAATGAGAATTCTTAAAAATCATCTTTGGCTTTCATCGTATCTTTCTGTGTTTCGTTGCTTTAAAATTATCAATTGTAATCACACATACAGTTCTCCAATAAATATTTCCATAAAATATTTTCAATTTGTGTAAGTTCCAATTTCAACTATATTGAAAATACTGCTTTAATTTTCAATAAGGATTTGAACTGTTTTATAAGAAGTCTAAGGATTGTTAAATTTGACATTAATTACATAAAAATTCACCCAATACTTTTGTACTATATTTTAATGCACTACTTTTGAAGAAAACTTATGTGGAGCCAAAAGTGTACAGAAAGACTGGCAAAGGGGTGTCAGTTTATGGATTGTTGTCACTTGGTCTCTACGCATCCCTCTGGTTCAACCCTGTGCCTTACCAGGTCTTCTGAAGCACTGCCTGACGTCTCATTAAGCCTTGTCCAGCAGTCTGTATACTTCAACTTTTTAATCACCTCTAGATGCCTGTCCATTTTATTACTTACCGGTACTATTATATGGCAGTGTCCTTGTTATATTTTTATTTTGGCTCTCAATTATTTCATATAATTTTAAAAATAAATCTGTAATTCTTAGATGACAGAGCGATACTTTAAAATTTTATGTTCTCTAGCAACTAACCCCAAATAAGAAGCTATATTTAATGAGCCAAAGATGGGGAATGAGATTCCTTATTTCAGGATTCATGCCATGGGGTCAGCAGCTGTTAGAGTCTGCAGTTTCATTCAAGGCCTGCTATTTGTCTGTTTTCTCAAGTCGAGAATAATAATGATGACAACATCAATAATAGCTACCATTTTTCATGCTTACTCTATTCCAGAAACTGCACTGGCATAATTGTATAGGTCACATCCTTTAATCCGTACAGACACGGTGAGAGGGGGAACCATTGCTCCATGTCCTAGATAAAGAATCTGAGGATTAAGGAGCTTGTCAAATGTCAGTTTTTAAGCACCAGGTGGCAGATCTGGGACTTACAATCACACGTGTTGAATTTAAGAGTTTGTGTTTGTCATCCAGTGTCATTCCATCAAGGGCTCCTTTTCTGATACAAATTTTGATAGACAAGATTGGCAACATGTGATTTTATTTGGGAAAATTTGACTTTTCCAGTGAGTATGACATGACAGATGACTGTCATTTGTAGCTTTGGGGTTTTGTTTTGTGTGACTCCGTTACATGGTCGTCCCTGTTGCATGTTAGGCAGCAGGCACAGCTTGTGCATCTGGAGGAAAGGACTGTTCAGTGAAATATTCCATCCAGTGCATGCCCATTATTTTTGCTTGCAATTTTTGATCCTCCCAACTCAAAAGTCAGATGTTACATGCTACCTAAAAATAGTTAAAATTTAGAGGTTCATACTAAAGCTAATGGTAATCAGCACAAGTACTTGACTATCAAGTACTACTCTAAATGCTGCTAAATTTCAAAGAGATATTGCTAGTGCTGCCCTCTTTCAATAATGAAATTAATACTAAGAATATGAGACAAATTCTTCAAAGTCACATGAATAGAAAAAAACATTTTTTATTTACTTCGGACTTTAAAAAATTCCTTTCGAGTGGCAAACCCTGAAACATTTTTTAATATCCAGCTACAAACTTGAATTTTGTTTGTTTATGGGACCCTAAATGCAAACATCATTTTGTCCCAAATAAGAACTTCTATATGAAACAAATGATTAAACTGCGTAATACTTCAGTCAGATTGCAAGCGTTTTTCTGCTTTTTCATGTGAGGAGCTCTGTTGTCTGCATATCGACAATGCTGGGTACTTTTTATTAAATGATACTAGGAATTCATGTGTGTCTGGTATTTTCTTTGATTTTGCAGGTTCTCTCTCCTGGGTTGTAATATCTTTTACAGTTGAGATAGCACAACATATGTATTCTCATTTAATTTTTTGTCCTAAATACAGTATGCCTTTAAAATATGGCATAGGAATGAAGACATCAAACAGAAGGCTTTTGCTGTATATTTTGGTGGATCATATTAAAAGTTCAACTTAAACAAAAACTTCCCCATTATCCCTACACCCATTTTTCAGCCACTGAACTTCTTGTGGTGAATTTTATTTTCCCTCAAGAGTGGATGGTGTGGTGTGCACTCGCTCCTTGTTAACATACATGTATGTGTGTCTTAATGTTAGTTCTCTGTTAAGGTTAGCTTTCTGTTTCTGAGAAATAATGACTAATTCAACAAATTAAACTTGCATGAGAATTTAGCATGAATAAAATGTATTCTGTGCCATCAACAACTCAGGCAGACAAGGAAATTCATGTTTGTTTTAAAAAATGGGTAAGGCATATTCATGTTATAGCAAAAATTTCTAGATGTAAACAACAAAATAGTTTTATCTCAAGCACTGTGAATAACGGTGGCAGGGTAAAGTGGTCCTCCCATAAATATCAGTTATAAAATTTAGATGAAATATTTAAACAACAGTATATTTGAAGGTGCTGGAAAGTACGTACAGTAAGCAGAAGCTGGAAGAGAATTCTTGAAAAACTGTAAGTGAACTGGAAACGAGTTGTGTTCATAGCTGTCTTACATGAGAAGACTTCCCTGCTCCAGTGGTTGTCGTGATAGTGGAAAGGCAGACATGTTGATCCAGGGAGCAGCAGCCGCGCTGCCTTCCATTACGAAGGGTGTACGTGGAAGTTTTCCTTTGGTTAATATTTTCTGTCATAACCTTTCATTTTTTTACTTTCAGTATTATTCTGTTATGTTTTGAGTTTCTTATTACTGATACAAAACTGGATGTTTTAAAGAAGTTCAGTCCAACAACTTCTGTCTCTTAATTTGGGATTTAATATTATTTATGCTTATGGATATGTTTTGGTGCTTCTATCATCATTATTAAATATCTTGATTTATTATAGGTTTTATTACAGGTTTGATAATTTTTGTCTTTTAAATTAATTAGAAAATTTTATTACTGAATTTTCCATATGTGTGTTTATATATATACACAGACTGTAAATACACACACACACACACACACACGAGAGGAAGAGAGAGAGAGACAGAGAGAGAGAGAGAGAGAGGCTATTTAAATGTTTGTTCTGCCCGACTAAAAGATGATGGTGATCAATGTTTTAGCTCTACCCACAAAGAGTAGAAGGAATTAAGGACACTTTAATGTATATTGCTTGGTGAATCTAAAAGTGTGTGTGTGTGTGCACACGTGTGTATGTGTTTTCTAACCACACCTTAGGTGGTGGTGTTATTTTGTTAGGTCACTCTGATTATATCTAATCAAATACTAATGCTTACAGATTTCTCCACTCATTCCTGCTTGCACCTCTGGCCTTCATTTGGAGTTCAGGTCTTTCTTCTTGAAATACAACTTTTAGCAATTTCTCTGCAAAATTTATTTGATAGTTTTCATTAAACAAAACTTTTAGTCTCCTTCTTGCAAAATGAGTTTTCACACAGATATTTTTTAATTGGAAGTCATTTCCTTTAGGAATTTCATTGTCCTCCTTACATTTATTTGTGCCCTGCATTGCCCTGTCTTACACTACACCCTGCACATGTAATCAGTCGTTCTTCTACAGTTTCTTTCCTGCATATCTATGGTAGACATCTCTTCTTTATCTTGAATATGAGGGAGTATTTTTCCCCACTGGAAGTTATCATTGAATGTCTGCTAGACAATCTTATTGTATACTCCATTTCTTTTCATCTGCCATTAAATTTGCATCTTCTGTTACCTCTGTGCTGCAGTTAGGATAATTGCTTTAAGATCTGTTTATCTCTTAAACTGTATCATCTGTAAATTGGTATGCCTATTAAATTTTAAATTTTACTAATTTTATTAATTTCCAAAGGTTTTATTTTTAAATCTTTTATCATTATTTATTTTTATTTCATATTTAGTTTATCTTCACATTTTCATTTAGAAATACATAAGTGTATAGTTTTTTGTTTATTTACAATTTCAAAATATAACAACTTTAGTTTCTGTGTGTACTTACCTTTTTTCAAACTCACTTGCAGTAGTTTATCCCTAAAATATTAAGTTGAATTTAATTTTAACCCTTAAGTATTTTCATTTTTTGCTAATAAGCTCATGAATTTATTGAAAATTATGTTGTTGTAATTTTAATAAGGTAAATTCATGTTTTAGAGATAGCTCTTCAAAATGTTTAATCATTTATACTGCTAAAGCACACTGGGGTACTTTATTTTCTTATGAATGAACCTTAATATTTTCTTTTAATACATTAAGGAGTATTGCACTGACATCAAAGAATTATGGTAGTAATGCAAATAGTAGTAAAAATGATAAGGTTAATAACAATGTCTTTACATAGCAGTTATATTTGCATATGTACCTGATTCTCTTGAAGTAGTCCTTTTGCAAATACAGTATTACTTTGTTGATTAGAAAGAGGAGTGAATTGAAAAACCATTTAAAATAATATTTGCACCCATAACACTACTACTGATTAATGACATTAATGTCAGACTTATTCAGCAAGAACATTAAAACTCATAACCAGATTTTTAATCCCTTGACTCAAAAATGTAGATTTTGCTTTTAAATAAAAGGAAAAAGGAAGGCCAGGGATGTAGCTCTGAAACAGCACCTGCCTGGCAAATGCGATGTCCTGAGTTTGATTCTGGTACCAAAAATAAATAAATAAATGAAAAATAAAAGGAAAAGCCATAATTCTCAGCCATGAAACTGAATTAACACTCATGTTATTTCAGTTTAACATGGTGTAGATTTTAATGGGTAAATGATTCTTTGTGCAATATGAAATTCTATGCACAGAATTCTGTGTGCTATGAATGCTATTAAGTGAGTTGAAAGTAGTTTACTTTATCTGGAGTTCATAACAATTCTATTTTGGTTATGTTGATCATATAACCAAATCATATAATACAGTTGTGTCTTAATAATTATGTATATATTCTATTGAGAGCAAACATAGTTATATATATATTTACTAGTAATAGATAATATATAACAATTGATGGATTATAATAAATAGGAGAGATTCAGTGAAAACATTTACTGAATCTTAATTGTACTGATTATTTATTTTAAGCCAAACCTCTGAGTTATGTCTACTGCTATAGTTAAGAAATTTGAATATCATTTCATTATGGCATGGAGGGAAAAAGGACTAATGTTATGATTGGGTATAATGCTATACCCAATATTTATAAATATAAATGTTAATGAAGCTATCAAAATGCTTCATTATTTTTATTCACAGATTACATCTGGAAAAATTAATCTCTCTTAAGGGGAATTTTAGGTTAAAGCAGTATGTAATTCTTTGGATCATCAAAGTAAATAAAGATTCTAAACTCCAAAGTCTATTAAAATGTTTAGAGAAAAAAGACCAGTGAGCTAATAAACAAAGGTTACATTAATTTTCTTGATTCTTTTATTCTTCTGGATAGTGAAATTTCTTTCCTAAAGTAATTTTGTTTTGTTATTGTTCTTTTTATATATTATTACAGTTGACAAACTAAAAAC
>RJWT010045961.1:0-11534 GCA_004365215.1 Cuniculus paca | reverse complement strand
TACTGGAGTAGGGGAATTCAATAATTTGTTTATTGAATATAATTCAATGATTAGTTTCCATATAAGAAGAAAATTGGGACACAGACATGGAAGGAGAATTCCATGTGATGTGGGAGGCATGAATTGGAATTACACTGCCACAAACCAAGAGATACCATGAATTGCTGGCAACCATCATAAGTAAGGAGAAATACAGGAAAAAGATTATTCTTTGGAGGCCCTCAAAAGAAATCAACCCTGTAAATGGCTTAATTTTAGACTTCCCCCCTCTGGAACAGTCAGGGAATAAATTTCTATTATTCAAACTTATCCACTTTTATTTCTTAATGGCAGCTTTAGGAACCCGGTGCTATAACATTTCCCTTTTTTCACTGATATTGGCAGAACTACTTGATCTCCACAGGGCCTGTGATTCCTTCAGTCCTAGAATGAAGGTTTACTGAGGTTCTACCCTGTGTACCAAAAATTCTGTTGGATATTGAGAAAAAACAGAAACTAGAAACAAATATGACAAATATAGTGGAGAGGCAAAAAGGGAAGAAACTGACAAAAAACAAGTGCTGATTATAATAAAGATTATAAGCAGAAATGGAGATTAAAGGAGAGAACTCAGGGTGGCAATCACCTTTCAAAAGAAGTTATATTAGGACAACTTTTCTGCAAAGAAACAGTAAGCACTATTGTTCAGGGCAAGAAAGTATTTATTCTGTCATAATAATTGCCTAGAATCCAGACTCAGAGGGACAGTACTATAAGACGAGAATCAAGAGATAAGACAGTACCAAACTTACAGGTATTTTTTTTAATTGAAAGGTGTAATGGTATGATAATAGGAGTATAAGGATAGGAGGATAATAGGAGTATAAGGTATGAGGTTGCAGCAGTAGTCCTGAGAAAAAACAGTTTCTTGGATGAGCATGATGGCAGTGGGAAAGGAGAGAAGTGAACAGATTCTAGATTGCTCTAACTTGTATATGTCCCCCACCAAAGCCTCACATGATCATAGATGGGAGTCTGGGGAGGTGCCTGCTTCTAGGGTGTGTGATACTGGGGTTAAGTTGTGTGATGCTGAGATTAAGGGTGCCTTACCTTAGGGATGAATAGGACTAATCAATAGGCTTAGAGAGCTAATAGACTATAAAACCAGCTTCTGCTGATTTGCTGCTTGCTGCTACAACCTTAAGCTTGCCAAACCATGAACTGTCTCTCCTTTGAAATGTCCCTCTGCCATGCCGCTCTGTCTTCAAGCCAACCAGTACGGACGGACACCTCTACAAACTGTAAAGCAAAACAAACTTTTCTTATCTTAACTTTGGGTGTTGAGCATTTTGTTTCTCCAACATGAAGAGTAACTAAGACAGACTTTGGCACCAAGAGTGGGCTCATTGTTATGACATTAGCTGGCTACATGGTGTAAGACTTGGGGGAAGAGTTCAGAAAGGTTTAGAGATACCAACTGAATAAGCAGCCCTGGAATGCTTCAAACTATACTTGATAGGAGATTCTGATCAGCACTCAAAAGGCCAGAATACTGATAGGAAGTCAGCCAGAAAAGACAGGCTCAAGAGATTTCAGTTAAGAACGAGGACTGCATTGGGTGCTGTACTCCAGACTATGCATGCTATGTTTTGACAGAAGATTTGCCTACATTATTCTTGTCCAAATGCTTTGCGTAAGACTGAGACTAAAGACACCAGGCTAGTTAATATTGTGGAAGAAATTTTAAGGCAGTCTAATATTGAGGCAGTGGCATGACTACTGTTGGGTGATTTTAGCAAGATCTATGTTGAGAATCAAGAGCAAAGAGCCTAGCAGAATGATTGAAAACATTTTGCATTTGATCAGAATGGAAGTTCCAGTAAAGTTGTAGGTTGTATAGATGGAGCAGATGAAAATTTGCTTGGTGAGAATGAAGAGGACCATAGAGAATATGGCCTAAGAACATCACAAACCTAGCAGGCCACCACCTTTTGCAGCCTCAAAATTGCAAAGGTCAAAGAATTTGCTTAAAGAAGAGATTCCCCAGAGCACCACATTCCAGAGTGGTGGTGATCTAGAGAATTTGTTCCTCAGGATTGGGTTCATAGTGCTCAGTAATCTAAACACAAGACCCCCAACAGCCAAGAAAGAAGGAAATCTATCTACTTCTCCAACTGCTGGCAAACCCTGGTATCATCTGTCTGGTGCTGGCTTTAGGCACATGCAGAATGCAAGAGGTATGGGGTCAGGAAGGCATCCACCCAGATTTCAGAATAAGGTTTGGGAGGCCAGGCAGTGTGTTCTCAGAGGGTGGTATGTGAAGTTGTGAGTGTGACGTGGAAGGTGCAGTGGAGAACCCAAGAGGTTAGAGAAGCCAGAAATGTGAATCATCTGAAAAAAGCTGCAAGGAATGAGAAAAGTCAGTCTAAGAGAGAATCCATGGGAGCTACAACCACTGTGGCAGAGCCACCCAAGTTTTTCAGAATTCACATCTTGAAACAGATTGTACCAAATGCTGGCCATGGAACTATGGGATTTAGTCTTTGCTCTGCTGGAGTTTGGACTTACTTTAGTCCCCTTCCTTTTTAACCCCTATCTAATTTGGGGGGTGGAAGTATTTATCTTGTGCCAGTGTATGTTGAAAGGGTTTAACTTTCTTTTTATTTGTAGAGGAGCTCCCAGCTAAGAGTTTACCTTAAATCTCAGAGGAGACTTTACATTTGGACTTTTCAGCAATACTGAAACTCTTTGGACTTTGAAAACTCTTGGAGATGGACTAAATGCCTTTTGCATAAAGAGATGTGCATGAGTCTTCTGGGAGTAGAATGTTATAGCTTGTATGTAGATGTACCCTGAAAGTCTCATGTGGTCATAGGTGGGCTTAATCTAGGGTGTGTAACTCTAGGATTAAGAATGTGATGCTGGTATTAATGGTGGGATACTGTGGTTTAGGGTGCCCTAAACTGCGTGTTGCATTACCTACCATAAGGCCAGGTAGCCTAGATGGAATATAAGAGACAGAGAGCTGTGGCAGTCGCTTACTACTTGCTATTTGTCTGCTACTGCCTCCTGCCTGCTCTGCAGTGACCATCTCCTGTATCAACCTGTCTTGGAGGCAACCAATTATGGACTGAAACTTCTACAAATCATGAGCCAAAATAAACATTTCTTTTTTTAACTTTGGGTGTTGGGTATTTTGTCTCAGTAATGAGTAAAGTAACCAAAACACAGATGTACAATGAATTAGAATCATCTAAGGTTTCTCATGAATCAATGCATACCATTATCATGGTGCTTAATGACTTAATGTCTTATATTCAGTTTATTGCTTGTATTTATACCTTTCCTGTTTGACTGTATGGTTTTGATGGCAGAGATTATCAGAGTAATTTTTAATTTCTAACATTTGGAACATATGTGTGTGTGTGTGTGTGTGTGTGTGTGTGTGTAAAAGATATAGGCACAGTTTACCTTATAAGATCCAGGTAAGCTAGCTATACAATCATAAAATTGATGATCCAGTCAACTATCAGTTGAAAGTAGTTGCATACTAACAAATTGCATAATTGTGTACAGATTATAAATGGATGAGTGTTACAATCATAACAAAAAAATCACTCAAAAGTAATTAACCTTATTTTTGGGAAAGAGTGATTGACCAATGGTATCTGATATTTTAAATGTTTATCACCACTTAAGTATTATTAATTTCTCATAAATTATGGTTTTCATTATGGGATTTTAATTCATTTCTTTTTCTGTGGTTCCATGTAGAAGAGACTTCTCTTATTTCATCTTGCTATACTACCTCCTTGTTAAAACTCAGTAAGTGTTCCAGGGCTGATGTTAGTAGACTCTTTAGTGAAATCTTAGCTGGAGAGATTAATTGAGTAATACCTTTTTTCTTCTTTCACAATGTGTAGAAGATTTCTAATGACCAAAAATAGTCCATGATCATGATAATACAGTTCTACCATGCATTCTGCATGTGGCATTAAAATAGCATGTAGATTTTTTACTGTGATTCCTAATAAACACACAAAAAAACCTTAAAATGAATCACTGTGTACAAGGGTGACCTGTGGATTTAATTTAAATAATTAAATCCCTACCAGGTTTAATTATTTCTTTTAGGGGAAAAATAACAGTAGTTACCTCCAAGTCTTATCTGCTTCTGTATCGTTTCCTAAAAAATACTTGAATAATGACAATAAAATATTTAGAAATTATTTTTAAAATGCTGCATTTTTTGTATCTTTTGAAAATAAAATATGGGACCTCAAAAACCATTGAGCCTGTGTATGTCCTGTTGGGAGCTCAGTAGAAACCTTTCCTTTTGTACTGTCTGTGCTGCCTGTTCAATGAAGCCCTTGTGGCCCTATTTGACTCATTTACATCTCTTTTTGGGCGAATGTCTGTTTCTGTGTTTGTAAACCTTTGGCAAGGGGCTACTGAAGCTGGTAAGTAGTCTAGGGCACCCCATGGTGATATGTAAAAGACAGGGAAAGCCCCTGAGCCAGATCACAGAGCATCGAGGTGTTCAACTTCTCAGAGAGTTCATTTCTTATTATTGCTGGTTGTTTCAAGTTGACAAGCAGGGAATCATCTCCCTCTAGAAAAGAGCTGCCTCTGCCACCTAAGAAGCCATCTCCTGTGGAATTACCATACCAAGACTTTTCTAAAGACTCAGATTCTAGCTTCTTGTTGATGTTCTGTTCATCAAGATTTCCTTAGCACATTTGTAAAATGAAATTCAGAATATAGACGTTTCAAAATACAAAAAAAAGAAGTATTTCTCTACTTTCCACAAACTTTGGAGTCCAATTATTTGTTTTCTGACTAGGTAAACTATTTTCATATCAAGACAAGCATTTTGATGAGAAAATCTCTTATGCAAATCCCTAGTAAGCTTTCAAGGCCTTCCCTTATAAGATGTATCAATATATTCAACACTGAATAGTTTGAGAAACCATATAACAGGGTCAATATAAAGAAGATTTAATTTTATAAAGGAGTATTAGCATCTTTAAACTCAACTGAAATCTCCAGAGTAATTTAAATTGCTTCCCAAATTATATCTTCTTTTATACAACATCTAAATAAATGATCTGTAGCTTAAGTGGACCACAAAGTGAAATTTAAATATTGCCATCTCTGCTATATGAAGGCTTTATTTTCATAAGCTAAAACTGTTTAGAAATAAGTTAAGTAATGCTTTCAACTAAAGAATATTTTGACTAAAGTGTGGCAGATGCCTGTTTCTCACCCTTTCCATCTTTTCTCATACTTATCTAGTATGGCAAATAAAGCAAACAGATAAACTGACAGGTACACAAACTCTCAGGCAGAGAGTGCAAGTGATTGATCAACAGATGGTCAGAGAGATAAACAATAGATGGATAAATAGATGATAGATGCATAGATAAGAAACAGAAATACAACAACGTAAGGGAAAGGAAAAGGAGTAAAGATGTGAGAGAAATGTTTTTAGTAGATGAATTAGGATTAATACTTTCTCATGACCTTACAAAATTCAGAGAAGAAACACAAACTGCAAACAAACAAATTCTTTTCTTTCCAACAAATTCTTTACCTGTGTCCTGCTTAAGATACCAGGTTTTGAACACTAGTTTTCTAGGTTCCCAAGTCTTGGTTCTACTCTACCAATAAGACAGAATGATTAAAATTACATAGATAAATTTAGAGCATTGAACAACCCTCAGCCTCCTCCCACATTCTGTAGCCAGAACAATTAATGAGGCACAGAACCATTAACTTTAGCTCTATTTCTAGCCTGTCTTGATTAAGTTTCCATCTATATCAATCAGTAATTGAAATCCAGATGTGAAAGTGTTATGTCTTATGAATTGCTTTTCATGAGGCAGATATACCAAACCTGGTTTCACAGAAAGTTTAATTTATCCTGATAGCCTTTCTCCAGTGATATAAAATGGCCATTTATTGGTCATAAGTAATTTATCGTATTCTCTTCCTTGAATCTTCAGGTGGTTAAAGTTTGCAACAGCACAAATGATAGGATCTGTTTTCATATTCCTCCACAGAAGAAACTGTTCGGTGCACACTCACAGCACTCAGTATGTGTGATCATCATGCTTTCACTGATAGTCTCAGACAAACCACAGGCAATCTTGGTGAGTGGTACACTGAGCTAGGTGGTGCATTAGGGCTTTCCCACATTTAAACTGCACAGACAGCACTAGAGACCCAAGTCACAGTGAATTCTGATGGCAGGTAATGGGGCGGTAATTTCTAGCACCATCATTGCAGGCAACACCCAGACAGGGTAGCACCCATGCTCTAGGAAATCAACCTCTTTCCTGTTGCTGTTGTACACTCCACAGAAGAAGTTGCAAGTTGAATACCAGGAAAGAATGAGTGCTTGACAAACAGACAAATAAGCTGAAGGCATTGCAAGAATCCAGAAACCATATACATAGTCACAATCCCTGCCCTAAGCTTTGGAGCTGAAAGTATTTTAGAACTCAGAATTGCATGTATTTTAGAAGGGAAGCAAAACACATGTATTATATGATACAGTACCAGGGTCTGAAGCAGGACCGCATGATCAAACCCACCAGTATTTCTGCACCAAAATATGTGAACATTTATGTTAAGTAGTATAAATTAAGAGTATAAATAACCTTTGTTAGTTTAGGTCTAGTTTCATCGTCAAATGAGTTCCTTTTTTTTTTTTTTGTATGTTAGGCATAAAAGATTGTGTGCCTGTATTCTTTTTTTCTGGCATGAACTGTTTAGGGATAAGGATAATACAGACTCTAGCCTTAGAGGTGTCGTTGCTGCTTCATTTTCATTGTTCCAAACTTTCTATGTCAACCTGGGAGAGCCTACAGGCCTATGTGGTTGTACTCCATACTAATGCATGTCATCCATGGACTCATTTGCTTGGTAAACATGACTAACTTATGGAACACCTCCCATGGGCCCACAGCATACTAGACCAAGGTAGTGACTCAGCCATGCTATTAAGTGATCCACTGGAGCATAAGACTGGGTTCCAAACTTCTACTTTATTAAGCCTATTGAAACCAAAAGTAGAAATATTTGTCTTTACACTTCCTACTCAAATAATTTCAAAGGTTGAACTTATTCTTAAATACATATACTTGAATCTTCTAATGAGAATACTACTACTGAAAAAACAGATGAAATTAATATTCATCAGCAAAAAATACCTGAGAAAATGTCTTATTGAGTTATGTTTTATTTTATTTTTTTATTGAGGTATAGATTTTCTACCTACATTTCTTCTCTAGGAATATGTTTTACCATAGAACACCAAAACATTAACAAAATAAATCGAAAAGTATTCATCACCAGAAAAAATGAAAAATGTAGAAAAGACTTATTGTACCACACAAGTTAACATTTGATTTAATGAATTTGAAAATGAAAAAATTATCTTATGCATAGATTTTAGTTGGCACACTGAGACTAATGATTATTGTTTAAGAATCTGTTTTGTTTTGTTTTAATTCCAGTGCAATACATCCAATATTCCATTTTTGTAAAGTGGTTATGCTTTACTTGTATCAAGTAGTTCTCCAAAGGTTTATAGGTAATCTCCCAGATTTCAGATTTTCATTTTTTTAATAAAGACAAGCCAGGGAATAACTTAATAAAAAATTTGAAAAATAGGACCATAACACAATATCATATCAGAAAAAAAAAACACTAGCATCACAATTTGGTATTAAAATAAATGATACGAAAATTATGGCTCTGAATTTATCAAAAATAAATTCAGTGTTGTTGTGTTGTACCAATACCATGTCTGGGACAAAGTTTTTAGCTATGATGAAGTATGATTTACAGCTTCATAATTTTCTGTCTCTTTTACCATCAGCCTATAAGAAAATACAACCCATAAATTACATGCAGACAATCTTGATTTTCCATTTTACATGAGGAAATTTGGTAAATAGAAATTTTGTTAGTTTTTATGTGTCTTACAAGCATATCGATCCATGGAAAGAATAAGAGTGCAAAGTTTTAAGGGTTATGCAGAAATATTTTATGATTGCAACAATTTGACATGTTGCACACTGTGGGTAAATAGGTCAAATTTGTACATGCACAAATAGAATCTTGTGACTATATAAAATATTAAAACTGAATCTAATTAAACACTATCAGTCACACGTGGTTGAATACAAGAATTGCAGGATGTTAGTGGCACACGTTTGTAAGACAGCTCACTTGTTCCAATTCATATATTAACTTTGTTGGATGCCAGGATGTTAAAATCCAACAGAAAGGATCATAATGAGCAATTCAGTCCTTTCATCTAAACACCTTAAATTTGGTATACCATCAGACACCTGAATATCAAATATTTATTAAAATAGCATCTTTCTCTTAAGAGAAAATTCTGCTGATTAGATTATCCCCATATAGTAAGTTGTAGTTTAGTCTTTATCTCATTTTTAGAACATTTTTAATTGTTTACACAACATTCCTTCTGTTTATTCAATATATTAACTTTCTAACCATAGGAGTCTAGTCAGGGATAAACATGAGCTCATTTTTATGTTCTGCTACTGACAGAATTATTGACTATAATCATATAACAAATTTAAGATAGTTCATAAAGTATGCATGTGATTGTTCTTCACTAAAAGGACCTGATCAATACCATCTGCAGAGTATATTGTATCCCATCTGCAGAATATATAGTCAAAATGCTGTGCAGTCCACTCTTTCTAATTTTCAAAATTAGTCATCTTATAGAAAACAAGGTTTTCTGAGAATAAAAAAATGATAACATGTATAATTTTCTACTTTGCAATGAAAGGATGAAAAATGTATGTAAAATTGAATGCTCAAAGCCTTTTTTTGCATTTTTGTTGTAGATTATTTAGGTAAAAATAATATGAATCTAAGTTACCTTATTTCAGGCTTTAAACAGATTAGTCAGTGGAAATGAAACCCACCGTGAAGTGCAATTAAAGGTCACTGTATTCTCTGGGCCCTGGATTACGTTGTTGAACTTAGAGTTGTCCTTGGGCATGGACAAAAATGACCCAGGTAATTTTGTTATCTAATTGCTCTTTTCTACCTGATCATTGCTGAAATGTGTATAGAGTTGGAAAGGGAACAGAAGAAATAAAGTAATGATTTCATCTTTAACTCCAGCTCAGTAAAATACTTTATTAAAAGAATTATATAAATATTTCAAAACTGTGGTTTCATCTTTTGCGTAAGTCAGCAACTAAAGTGCCAGAATGGAAAATAGATTTCAATCTTTCTACTTTGGGGTTCAATACCACTACAAATTTTGGCACAGTTTGCCCACATTCTTCCTGAAATTTATTACTGAAGGAGAGATACTACTGTTTGTGTATTTCACTTTGGTTAGGCTCCTTTGTAGCTATTTCACCCTAGCTGGACTGTTTTTGTGTACCCAATAGAATGTCTGAACTGCTTTTCCTTGAGCAGTGTTGACATCCAGTGGAGGATCAGGATAATTACAGGTGTGTCAAAATCCCTGTGGAATACAGCTCAGAGTGGATTAAGTTTGAAATAGATATCATACAGGTCAGTAACAAAAAATATAATTTTCCCCATGCTCACAATTGAAATAGAATGAAACGAAGAATAGCTTACCATATAGAAAATGTATAGGAGAAAGGCCTTCACCCAGAGTCAGGGAGAAATTTCTTAGATTCAACACCAAATTGAATATCACAAAGATAAACTTTTCCTTTACAAAATACAATGTTGAGATAATTAAAAGACAAAGTACTGTTTGGAATAAAATGTTTGCAAATCACCTATATGACAAAGTATTTATGTCTAGACAAAGATTCCTCAAAACTCAACCAGAGACAGCTGCTTCCACCCAAGATGAAGTGACAGGATTAGATTTACCTTTGTGGCTGAATAAAATAGAACAGAACAAATACATGAAACAATAGTTTAGAGATACTAGACATTAGACAATAAGGACAGTGATCCCTGACAGTGTGAAGTACAAGTGACTCCAGACTTAGCAGCTTACTGCCTTGAGAAAGTTTATGCTATGCAGTGCAGGGGTACTCAGCAAAGCTCAGGGAACTCCTTGAATTGAGAGAAAGGAGCTGAGTTTGGGGAAGCGAACACAGGTAAATTTTAGAAGACAAGGGCAAGAAAAGAATCTGACTTATTCCTTGTATCTATCTTTAGCCATTCACAGAAGGACAAGCACATAGAAAACACTCAAAAGATATGGGTATGTGGTTCAGTGGATAGCTAGATCAATAAATGATTGATAGCGAAAATAGCCTCCAACTGGTAGCAAGTGCTGAAGACAAGTTTTATGAATGAAATTAGGGAAATATTTCTGCATAGTTGGAAAAAGCAGTTGATGCATACTATGAAATTCCTAAACTGATTTCTCACTGGCCTGTGACATTTTTGTGTGTAGTCAGTGGCTACCCATCACATGCCGCATACCAAGTCTGTTGATGTGTTTTTAAAACTCAGTGTAAAATAAAACACTATTGGGTCACTGGAATGAAAACACACTGATTTTGAAAAACTGGCTTCTGAAGTTCAAGAGGGCTGAAATGCACTGCTCTGCTTCAGTTTACAAATACAAGATAGTACCTCCTTCAGGGTAGAGGTAGGCTATAACTTTTGGCTCAGTAAAGTGTATTCTGTTGAGAGTTTCCTTGATTTCTACCCTAACACTTGTTCTCTGACACATTAGCACTTCTAAAGTTCCCTGAAAATATATGCTTTATTTAAATGGCCAATTTTCAAGGGGCACCAATGCTAGAAATTTAATATCAAAACTTTCCAGTCAACTCTCAATGAGATTATTGTTTTAAGGCTTTGGAAAGTACAAAGTGATCTAGTAATTTTATTCTATTTCTTTTTAGATACCATTTCCATATCACATAAGCTTTAGCACTGCCACGTCTGTTAGCCATCTTATTTGTGCAGACAGTCTAGATCTGTGAATCTTGGATGTCTAAAATTAATTTTAGCCTGTTTTGGGAGTGGGTGTGGGAGAAGTACTGTATATTTTTAGACTATTAATCATAACATCAAACCTTATGTTTCTTATTCATACTTTTCTGTAACTTACAAGTAAACTTTAGAAATTGATACATAATGGTAGAGTGAATCAAAGTTTCAGAGAATTCTTTCCATCTTTTCTCCGAGATACCAGTAGTCATCAAAAGCAGAAAAACAACCTCAGTAATTGTCAGGACAAACATTCCTATTTGTCATTCATAGGTCAGAGACGACACTGACGCCCAACTTGAGCTACAAACATTTTAGGAAGGGCTTCTTCTGGTGGACCTCATGTGGCTTCATCCCAAGCCTGCCACAATAAGTTTCAGTGATAGTAATGAGAAAGATTTCATGTTTAACCCAGTTTCCCCTTTTGTCTAAGTTGCTCAGGAAATTTACTAGCTTCAAGATTCAACTCTTCTCCTTCATTCTAAAGTCACTTATTTTGCTGTCTGTCCCAGAGTTTTCTTCCAGGTCTCTCCCTCTTTATCTTCACACTGCTGCTACGTTTGCAC
>RJWT010045960.1:0-11533 GCA_004365215.1 Cuniculus paca | reverse complement strand
GTCTTACTAAATTGCCTGGGTTGGCCCCACATGTGCAGTCCTCCTGCCTAGCCTTCCAAGTCACTGAGATTATAGGTGTGTGCCACCACACTCAGCTTTTTATTCATTTTGGTGCTACTATGAATAAATGTCACTTACTAGTTGGATTTTTTTTTTTGAGACATGGTCTTGCTATGTATTCCAGGCTGTACTCAAACTCATGGAGATCCTCTCGCCTCAGCCTATTGAGTACTGGGATTACGGGTGTACACCACCATGCCTGGCTTGGAATATTTTTGCATGTGGGTGCCTCAGCTTTTCTATTCATAAAACGATGTCCTTGGTTATAGAGAGCCCTTGCTGAACCTCGTTGTGGTCTGGTGGAGTCTACATTTGTAATCCCAGGGTAAAGTTACTAGAATTCCGATAAGTAACTTTGTTTTATTTTATTTGTTTTCCTTGGTACCAGGGATCAAAACTCAGGACCTTGTGCTTGCCAGGCAGACGCTGTGCTGCTGAGCCATATCCAAAGCCCTCCAATAAGTAATTTTGACCTACCACTTTCAGTGCAACCCACTTCGAGAATAAAGAGATAAATACCTATCTGAAATTGTGGGGAGTCAAGGGGGTTCTAAGTCCAGTCTGAACGATGCCTAACTGGAACAAAGGCCTTGACCCAGGGCCAAACCCGAGTTTTATTAATTCATGAAGAGGGGAGTGGCTCAGGGATAAGTGACTCTGAGAGTGGTGGGAAGTACACGAGTGCTCTGAGCGGACCTCGGCAGGAAGTACAATACCTCCTCTGGGATATGCGGAGAGAGGTTTGCAGAAAGAATAATCTGTATCACAGCTTGAGGAAGTATCTTGTGTTTTGGGGTAGGTGCTTTAGCTTTGATGTGTAGTGCTTATGCCCTGAGACTCTTTTTCCAGGCTCAATCCCAGCAGATAGCACAGTGTCACTAGGCCTAGCTCACGGCATCACTGACCAGTCCCACTGCTTCAAAGGCTACACATCCGCACCTCAGGCTAGACCCATTTGCATTGCTCAAAGCCAATTGAGGGGATGAAGAACTGTCCTAGTCAGCTCTGTACAGATCCTCACATGGAGTCAGGGCCAGGTTTGGCCAACGTGGAGACACATGCTCTTCTTTCAGGCAGAACTGTCCTGCGGTCCTCTCCACTTTGTTATATTCCTTTCCAGTCTGTTTCACTTTATTTCGTGCAACTTTGTTTTCTTGCTCAACTGTTCATCCTAACAGTGGTCACCAGAACAATGTTAAATGGAAGTGGCAAGAGCGGGCATCTTTTTCTTATCTCTAATGTTAGTCCTTTCACCATTATGTATGAACTGTGGGTTTTCCGCAGGTTCCCTTTATCAGCTGAGAAAGTTTCCTTCAATTCCTGGCTTGTTAAATGTTCTTCTCATGAAAGGATGCTGGGTCGTGCCAAATGCTTTTCCTACCCCGCTTGAGAAGATGCTATGGATTTTACCTTTATTCTATGAATACCATATATTACATTGATTGATTTTCATAGTTCTGGTCCAACCCTATATTACACATAAATATTTCTTAGTGTCAGGATAATAATGGCTTCTTTTTGTTTTGTTTTTTTGTTTTTGCGGCACCGGGGATTGAACTCACAACCTTGCACTTGCCAGGCAGGTGCTTGGGCCACTGAGCTAGATCCCCGGCCCTGGTGTTTTTGAGGCAGGGTCTCACTATGCCATTCAGGCTGGCCTTGAGCTCACTCTGTAGCCCAGGCTGGTCTCGAACTCACAGCGATCCGCCTGTCTCAGCCTCCTGAGTGCTGGGATTACAGGCGTGAGCCACCACGCCCGGCTTTTTTTTTTTTTTTTCTGTCTTTTTGAGACAGGGTCTCACTATGAAGTTCAGGCTGGCCTTAGGTTCACTTTATAGCCCAGGCTGGCCTTGCTCACAGTGGTCCTCCTGCCTCAGCTTCCTGAGTGTTAGGATTACAGGTGTGCATCACTACCCCCAGCAGCACTTAATTCAGACTGACAATCTCTTTTGATCAGACAGTTTAATTCACATTCACTGATGTACTGTTACAGATGGATTTACACCCGCCTCTTTAGTTTTGTTTTTTGACTTTTTGAACCCTGATTCCGTCTTTCTGCTTGTTTTGGATTAAGTGAATTTTTCTAATATCACAATTTAATTCCTTTAATATCTTTATTACATACATATTTCCTTAGTGATTGTTCTATGGTTATGATATATTTTTTATTTTAACTTCAGACTTAACTTCACTCTAGTGAAATACAGGAATGTTACTTCTATACGGCTCTACCCCATTTTCCTCTGTATCTATGCTATGATTGATAAACATATTACATGTGTGGATGACACAAACCCAACAAATATATTGGCATAATGCTTTACATAATTATCTTTAAAGAAGCTGAGAGAACAGCGAAAAAGAAGCAAATATTCCTGGTGTTTGCTTTATTAATCTCTTATTGGTAACTTTTTGTTTATTTGTTGCAGTGGGCAAGTTAGCATCTTGCATTTATTTTTTTATTCCAGTGCAGCTTTGCTCCCACTCACCTTGACAGTGTAATTTGTAAACACTGTATTTTTATAGCTTCAAAATTACAAGCACATTGCTATAAAGCTTTAATAGTTGAGAAGAAACAGTTGTACTGTTTTAAAAAATATATTCATATAGCTACTTTACCAGTCCTCTCTTTTTTGTTTTAATGTGGACTGAACTGCTCTTAGGGCCACTTGCTTTAACCTGAGGAACTTTAGCTTGTTTTGTGGGCTGAGAATTGAACCCAAGGCCATGTGCATGCTAGGTAAGTTCTCTGCAATTGAGTGACACTCCCACTTGCTAAAAATTCTCCTGAGGCCATTCTGGTTGCAACAAATTCCCAGTCTTTGCTTAGCTGGTAATGTCTTTATTTCACCTTCATTTTTAGAGTTTTTCTAGTGATAGTACTCGTGGTTGAGGTTTTTCTTTGAGGACTTGACTTTCAATATATCACCCCACTGTTTTCTAACCTCCACTATACAGTGCTTGATAAGTCTCATGTTAATTGTACTGGGATTTGCTTCTAAGTGAATCTTTTTCTTGGTGCTTTCAAGATTTTCTCATCTTCAGTTCCACTGTTCTGTTATTTCTGTAAGTGGCTCTATTTACCTTACTTGGCATTCATTAAGCTCCTTGGATATGTAAATTAATGTCTCCATACATTTGGAAAGTTTTTTTGTTTTGTTTTGAAGTCGGCTTTTTTGCGGGGCGTTGGTTTGGTTTTTTGTTTTTGTGGCAGGTCTCACTGTGCACACTAGGCTGGCTTTGGTTACTCTGTGCAGCTCAAGTACAGGCTCCAAATGCTGGTTTCACAGATGTTCACCACACCTGGCAATCTGGGAAATTTTTATCTACTACTTCTTCAAATATTTCTTCTCCTTTTATTTTGATGCCTATAGTACACACCATTAACTTTTTTTTTTTTTTGAGACAGGATCTCACTGTGCAGTTCAGGCTGGCATTGAATTCACTATACAGGCAAGCCCTGGACTTCCAGAGATCCTCCCGCCTCAGTCTCTCAAGCACTGGGGATAACAGGAGTGTACCACACCAGGCATACACATATTAACTTTTTTTTTTTTTTGGTGCTGAGAATCTAACTCAGCATCTTGCACGTCCCAGGCAGACACTGTACTGCTAAGCAATGTCCTTTGCCCCCATACTAACATTCTTAATGGCGGCCCACACTCCAAGTTTCAATTCAGTTTTTACTTATTTTTTTTATCTTACCTTCTTAGTTCTTTAGAGTGCATACTCACAAAGGATTTGTCCTCAAATTCATTAATTCTTCTGCCAGTTCAAATCTACTGTTGAGCCCATGTGATTGTGGTACTTTTCAACTGCAGGACTTGTATTTAGTTTTTGTTTTTTTTTTTGGTACCAGGAATCAAACTCAGGACCTCATACTCACCAGGTAGGTGCTGCGCTGCTGACCTATATTCCTGGCCCAATATTTGGTTCTTTAAAAAAACTAATTTCTAAAAAAACTAATTTCTATCTCTTTATTGACTTCTTTTATCTGGTAAGACTTCATCATATCTTTTGACTTCTTTTCAAAACAAAGTGAACATTATTTTAAATTGTACAATTACTGAAAGTAATTATTTTAAACTGCACAATTCAGTGGTTTCTGTCCATTCACGATGTTGTTGAATATTTACCTTTCATGGTCATTTTGACTTTGGGGAAGAACCATTAGTGGCCTGGTGTAGGATTCAGTGACTAAGGTGGATGAAAACACACTAACATTTTTGAGCCTGCCTTTTTGCTAAATGGCACAAAGCAGCATTCACCATATTCTTGATCACACCTTCTAAAGACAAAAAAAGACTTCCAGAACTGCTTCAGAAAGTGACAAGAATGATGAGACAAAGGTGTTTGAGGGGAGGGGAGTATTTTTAGGGGAATTAATAACAAAGTATCTTTATTGTAATACATTTTTAACATTCAGACAGTCACTGTATTCCCAACTGCCCCTTCTACCTAGGAGTGGAACTGTGGTTCACTTTTTTGAGGAACAGTCAACAGTTTCCTCCTTTCTTTCTTTAAACACAAATGTTTTAGTTTTCTGAACGCATTTATAATGCCTTTGAAGCAGCGAGCAATTCTGCGAAGTCAGATATTACCCCAAGACAAGGGCAAGTGTACTTGCTCCTTGTTTAAAACGGCATAGTCCCCGCAAAATAAATAAATAAAATAAAATAAAATTGAAAAAAAAGGGCTGGGGATCTAGCTCAGTGGCCTAAGCGCCTGCCTGGCAAGCACAAGGTTGTGAGTTCAATCCTTGGTGCTGCAAAAAAAAAAAAAAAAAAAATTGATAAAACGGCATATTCCCCAAGCTCTGCCCCTCTCCTGCCACGCGCCCCCAAGTGCAGGCATCTATCTGAGCCCCTGGTACCTCTCTGTAGGGCTCAGGGTAGAGGCAAACAAGCTAATGTTCATCCTGCTTGCTGGGTGGTGAACAATGTAAGTTTTTTGTTATTAACCCCACAATCTCTCATTTTCTGCCAGCCTCCATGGAACAAAGCCATTCTCCAGCCTATTAGCATATAAGATAAAGTCAAATCTGAAGAGCTGATGGTTTGGTAATCAACACTGGAAGCTGACAGAAACATTGCTTTATACGAGAGGAAGGTCAAGGGTCTTCCAATCTCCTGAGATCTGGTATCAGATGCTCTCACCCAGGTGGTGAGGTGCAGGGGGAACCAAAAAGGGCTCCCCACTGTTCTACCTATTAGTGAAGCTGAGTGATTAGAAGCAGGATCAGAACGAGCTACCTTACTAGTGTTTTGGTTGTTGCTAACTATCCTCTGCATAGGAGAAAAAGTGACAATCGGGTAGCAAGCCATGTAACTCCAGTTTAAAGGTAATATTTTTGGGGCAATTCATCCTTAATGCTGAAATAAGTTGTATCAGCAGTGATGACCTTGCTATTGATAGACCCAAAACAGTAGTTTCTCAGCTGACTGAACCAAAGATGGGGAGTCCTTTGAAACAAAAGTGAATGCAAAGCTTTATCTAATAATGCAAAGCTGGCTATTGTACACCTAGCTTTGCCAGTCTGACACGACTGATGAGGACAAGCAGGATGCAGGGTTTAGGGGTGGTGAAAATTACTGAAGGCTGTGTCATGAAATGCAGTGGGACTTCTACTGCTCCGAAGACAGACTTTGATGTGGGCAGGCTGGGGCAATGGGCCTACACACTTGGGGCAGGTGCCTCGGGGAGGAAGCAGTGGCGTACAATCAGGTATCAAGACTGCAACTAACCTGGCCTTAGTGGAATCTCTCTCTCTCTCTCTCTGTCTCTGTCTCTCTCTCTCTCTCTCTATTTATCTATCTTTCTATGCAACAACTTTGGGGATGCTTATCTGCTACTCTCATCCCCTGAAAAACAAAGACACTGGTTCTCTGGAGCCCTTACTGAAAGGTTCCCCTAAATGCCTCAGCCCGGCTCACGGAAGACCTGGTTCAGTTAAAAGCTGACGGTATTCTCTGGCTAGCAGTAGCTGTCCAGTCCAAAGGACAATTTTATTTTCAAAGACAGACTGTGATGGGTTGACTGGGCAGTGTTAAGGTTGTCTTATATCGGGGGTTGGAAAATGGCCTGTGGGCCACATTTGGCCTGTTGCTTGCTTTATAAGTAAAGTTTCTAGGGACACAGTCATGTCCATTCATATATGTATTGTCTAAGGCTGTTTACACACTGTGATGGTAGAGTTGAGCAACTGTAAGGGATCACATGGCTCCAAAGCCAAAAAATATTTTGAATATACTATTTGGATGTTTACAAAGTTTGCCAGGGAAAACAGACAACAGACAATACTCCTAAATCAACACTTTTATTTTTTTAAGATGGGACCTCATTAATTTCTCCAGGCTGGCTGCTATGGTTTGCGTCTAGGTGGTCCCCTAAGCCTCATGCAGTCATGGAGGTGGCTGAATCTAACATTTGTGATTGGTTTGTTGTCTACTGCTGGGATTGGTGGTGTGAGCGCTGCACCTGTCCAGGGGTGGAGCCGGCATACAATGTAAGGTTGGGAAGGAGGCGTTTTGCCCTGTTTGCTTTTGCCGCTTGCAGTCACCATGAACAGCTGCTCCTCAGCCATGCCATCCTGCCTTGGAGTCAGCTGAGTATGGACTGAAACCTACATAACTGTAAGAAATAAACCTTCCCTTCCCTAATTTTGGGTGTCAGGTATTTTGTCTCAACAACGAGAGAAAAGTAACCAAGACACTGGCCATAAACTTGTGATCTTCTAGCCTCAAACTCACAAGTGCCTGAGATTACAGGCATGTACCACCTCCATCCCCAGCTTTTTCCAGGTGATGATTTTTCCTGAGTCTTCAACAATTGACAGTGGCCTATTCTCCTGGCCTGCTACTTGGAAGAACATAGACTGACAGATTAAACATACTCTTTAAACTGTAAACAGTGAAATCAGATTGCAGCTGATAATTAGACAGAAGTACATGGTAATAATACGTATTTTAATGGAATGGCTAGAAGCTTACTGCTAATCAAGTCCAGATTGCTGCCAGGATCTATCCTTATACCTAACAGAGCAACACATCCATCAACAGGGCATAAGAAAAAAGGAAAAGTTTCATGTGTCTGGTGTTGAAGCTACCAATTATGGCAGATCAAACCCAGGGGTACTCTACCACTGAGCTATATTCCCAGCCTCTTTTTTTTTTTTTTAATGCAAGGATTCATTAAGTTGTCCAGATAGATCCTGAACTTAAAATCCTTCTGCCTCAGCCTCCTGGATACTTGCATTATAGTCATATTGCCACCAGCTTGCTGAAAACAGGTTAAGTTTTTGAACAGAGCCACAAACTGGTAGCCCCTGGGAGTAGAGTGAATAAAAAAGTGAAATATTGGTATGGTCCATACCAATTTTGTGAACCTAGGAAGGAAACACCTTAGACCTTGGGAAGTACTCAAGGGAGGTGAGGAACTGGTAAAATAATGATACAGTCCAGCTGAGGCCAGGAACTGCTGCAGGGAGGCTGCCACTCTTTTCTGGGCCTGTCATTCCTGCCCATGGGAAATGAACAGAGAAATTCAAATGGACATAAACGGGCCTGAATTGCTGTGCCCCATCTCGCCTCATGTGCAGACACAAGCCTGGGCTAATGCAACCCTGTTCCACCCTGACAGAGTCAAATGCATGTTTCTCCCAAAGCCCAAGTGATCCTGGACTAGTCAAGGCTGCAGCAACTCTGTGAGTCTGCCCATGTGGCATAACCAACATAATGCCATAGTGATCCACATCAACTACAAAACCAAATGATATAACCATATATCTAAACTGGAGTGGCCTGTGCCCCTCTGGGTTACATGCTTATATACAGACAACAGGCCACAGGAGATCTCTAAGTTGGGATGGAAGCTGCTTTTTGGCTCGTTTGTCTCTGTAATTACTGGCAATGATATCAAAGATTACAATAAAAGTTTACATTTCCTCATGCAGATCAAAATGGATAATACTGGGGACACAGACTACATTTAGGTCAGTGGTGGCAAACCTATTGCATGCATGCCACTGCTGGCTGTTTACTATCACTGAAAGTTTTAAAAGGTTTGCTGTCACTGATCTAGGTTATCAGAAAGAAGACCTACAATTACTCCTAGGACTTACAAGTGGTTCAGTCTGGGATCTCAGGGTATAGCTGAGGTCAGGATTGCAGATTGGTCTCATCTTGCTACTTAGAGCACTGTTGAAGAGCGTTAGTTAGATGCTATGTGACACATGTAACAGTTTGGACATTCGATCCTAGCTTCTGAAGGTCAAATTACTAAACATGGCTGAAGGAGAGTCACGCAGCACTGGTGTGAAAATCTGTGATAAGGTGGTAGGTGTTATGGCTTATGTCTGTCAGTTCCCCCAAAGCCTCATGCACTTGTAGTGGGGAGTTTTGGGAGGTGGCTGCATCTAGGGTGTGTGATGCTGGGATCTCGGGTGCATGATTACTAAATTAATTCATTGATTGGCACCACCCAAAAGGTAGGCAATTTGGAAGGGCTAAAAGGGAGAGGCAGGCTGCTGCTGCTGCTTTGCCAGTTGGCTGCCTTCTGCCTGCCATGAGCTGTTTCTTCTCCGTGATGCCTCTCTGTCACGCCACCCAGACTTAAAGACTATGGGCTGAAGCCTCTACAAACTGTGAGCCGAAATAAGACTTTCCTCCTTTAACTTTGACTGTTATATTTTGTCTTAGCAACAAGAACAGTAACTGAGCCTGTAGGACTAAGAGGCAGACTGTCAGGAAATGGGTCTTTGCGTACATTTCACGGTGCTGCCTACCTTGCTGGTAATGACAAGCAGCAAGGCCCTGTGTCTGGCCCACTTCACAGGGGTGCATTTACAGCAAACAACTCTAAGGGGAAAAATGTCTCTGGCCAAGACAAAGAACTTGCTTCTAGAAAAATGACATCTGTCTGTAAGGCAACACTCTGTTGCACAGGTATCTGTCTTGGCTCTCAGTGACTGCATGGCCTCTCAGGCCAGGGGAGATGACATAAACATGCTCCTACTAATGCTCATGTCACTTACTGGGAAATTAACTTGAATTTGGTTGCAAAATCAAATTCTATACTCACAGTCACTCCCCTTATAGTTTCCTCTGTGCAGAGTTCAACTGTACTTAAATGCTCCTTTTTTTCTATAATACCACCCATCCCTTTTCATCCTGGCCCTTTACTGTTCTCTCTGAGCTCCTCTGTTTAGGCTGTGCCATGTGTTAACTACAAAAATGGCTTTCTCTTTCTGCTCTTTCTGTTCCAGCCATGGAACATTTTAAATACTACTACAAGGATTATTTTTCTTTGAGACAGTTTCATTACATAGTCTACACCAGTCTCAAGTGCTACAAGTACAAGTGTGCACTACTACCATGCCTGGTTCAATGCTTTTGGTGATGATTAAAATGGTCCCGAAAGCTGGGCATGGTTGTACACACCTGTAATTTCAACACTTGGGAAACTGAGGCAGGAGGATTGACACAAGTTCAAGGCCCATCTGAACTACATAGTGAGACCCTTTCTCAAAAACAAAACAGGTCCACAAAGATAATCCTAAAAGGCTGTTGGTCAGGCAAAGCAATTTATTAAATTTAGTGCAGTAAGGGAGACCACGTTGACAGGGTTTTGGTGGTGTCTCTTTAGGGGAAAGTCAGACAAGGGAATGTATACATATACAGAGTCCACAAGAAAAATGTATACACACTTCAGGAAAAGAGAAATAATATGATTTTTTTAAACAGATGGTGTTACCCTCATATGGAGGACCCTAGAGGATGTTGTATATCACAGAAAACCAACAACCCTGCCAGCCTTTAGAGAAGAAATTGAAAAAGCACGTGCAGCAATCTGAGTGACCAGGGCTACCCAAGCAGCAGACTGCTGTACTAATAAATGTTGGAAGCTAACAGCCACCACTCTGAGCACCTCTTGTCATTGTAGAGGCCAAAGGGAAACTGTATTAATCTCATGATGGCTCAATAAATTTAGTATTAAAATATTTACACAAGTAGCTGGGTGTGTGGTGGCGCATTCCTGTAATCCCAGCACTCAGGAGGCTGAGGCAGGAGGATCATTTTGAGTTCAAGACCAGCCTGGGCTACAAAGTAAGCCCAAGACCAGCCTGAACCGTAAGGGAGACCCTGTCTCAAAAACACACACACACAGACGCACAGACAAATTTACACAACTTTTTCTGACATGCATATACATTTTTGGCAGACTCAATATATAAAATATACAGTAAATATATATACAGTATATAGCATGTGTATATACACATATATGTTAAGAAATAGAGCCATTCATGCAATATGATTTGCTCTAAATCTTATAGTTAAGAGACAATTTATTAGTATTTAGCCAATCAGCTTTATTAGTTCACCTAAAAAAGAAATGATTTTTGGCTAAACATCCTGTGAATTTTAATGTTATGTAAAATCTTGCCCTTTATTTCTCTGCACTCTCTTCCATAAATCAAATCATGGCTTCATCTATCACCTAGAAAAAATTTACTCTCAATCTTTGCCTCAACTCCTGGTCTCTCAGATTAGAAATTATAACATCACTGCCCTGTTGATATTCCTGCTGATGTTCTATCTTCCCCACGAGACACTTACTCTTCTGTAACAGTCTGTCGGCATTCTTCCAGCCAGCAAAGCAGAAGACCTGGGCGGCATCTGATTCTCCTCTTTCCTTGGTCCCTCTATTAAAACCTATCCCCAGGTCAAAGGATCCCCTATGGCAGTGCCACCCAGTGCAAGGATGTACGTCAAGGTCTGTCTCCTCCATAGAGGGAGTCACACCAGCTGGACTAAGTAGTGCGCTTAGTGACCCAGCTGACTGACCCTTGCTCAAGATTTGGACTTTGTTACAAACCAAAAGCTGCCTGTGACCAACTGCCAGCCTCAGACTATGCCTGCCCCAAAGGGTTACAAACAATGGTTCTAACGGGAAATATGGACCCTCACTGGTGGACATATGTGCTAGTATGACAGTATAGGCCACATGGTCATCTTTTTTGCTTTACTTCCAAATTTCAGATAATTTTTTTTTTTTATACCAGGGATCGAACTCAAGACCTCATGCTTGCCAGGCAGGTGCTTACCCACTGAACTAAATCCCTGGCTCCCTGGATAATTTTCTTGACATGTGTTAGGTTCCTCTTTTCACTAAGTTCTATGGTTTAAAGTTCTGTCCACATGAATATAAATGCAACTTTTTTTTTTTGTGGTTCTAGTAATTGAAACCACGGAGTGCTGAGCTGTGTCCCCAATCCTTTTTATTTTGAGACAAGTTCTCACTAACTTGCCCAGTTAGTGAGAACCGTTAGGCCTCAAACTAGCAGTTCTCCGTCCTCAGCCTCCCAAGTGGCCGGGATCACAGGTGTGCGCCGCCCACAGTCTGCTTCTCTTTACTTTTCTAATAGCAGCATACTGCGCGCTCCAAGGCACCCCTCCAACTCCGCAGTCCGCGA
>RJWT010045959.1:0-11545 GCA_004365215.1 Cuniculus paca | reverse complement strand
TGTGAATAGGTATATGTATATTATAGGTGTACTAGTTTGGGCTTCTATAATGAAAATATCATATACTGAGAGGCCTACACAACACATCACTATGTCTCATGATTTCGGAGGCTGGAAAGTCCAAGATCAAGTGGTGGATCTGGTGCTTGGGAAGGGTATTTCCCAGCTCATCGCTACCTTCTCACTGTGTGCCCAGAGGGTGGAGAGGGCAAGCTCTAGTCTTTTTCCTGTCTTATAAGGGCACTCATTCCATCCTGGGGGCCCCATCCTCATGATTTCATCTAACCCTAATGACCCCTCCGCCTCCTAATACCACCCTATTACAGGTTAGGATTTCAACATATAAATTGTGGAGGAGCACAGACCCATAGGACCACATGTGACCCTCAAGTGTGGGCAGAGGGCCAGTCATTTTTGGGGGTCTGACAGACATCCGTTCTCCCATTTGTATCAGCTCCCCATTCTCTCATTTGCATTAAAGCGAACCTGTCAAACTGACCGAAAGACTTTGGATGGATCATTCTTTGAAAGTTGTACTTCCAAAGCCCTGGTTCCTCTTTAAGGAGGCCAAGCACTAGGTATGTAGCAGAAAGATGCCCCCAGGACTCCCAAGGCACCCCCAGACCTCCCACACTGCACCCACTGCCTGTGAGCACGCAGCTTGGAGAAACAGAAAGAAGGAGTCTGTTATGGAAACCTATGCAATGAAGACACCCAAGGACTTGCATTCAAAGCAAATACTCTCCTTGGGTCCCTGGTACAGACTCTCGCTCAGCCTGCGTTGGCTGCCACCTCTGCCAGTTTCAAACATATTCTGATGGAAAAGATCACCAAACACTGAAAGGTTCGAAAGAAAATGTTTTAGGGACCACACAGAAGAATATATTTATTTTATTTAGTAGGAGCATTTTTAGAAGAACAGCAACAAAAAAATGTACCAGTTACGTATTTTGTCTGAGATGAAAATAGCTTCAACAGTATTCCTGATTCTATTATTATTTTCCTTATAATCATAAAATAATGAATTTTTAACTTAAAAATTTGAAAGTTATTTGTATGAAAAAGAGGTAGTAGAACTTGAAGTCTCAAAGCTCACGGAGGGAGAGCAGCCCTAGAAAGATGACTCAAGTCGTGACTGTGATATTTTACTTTACAGATTACAAAAATGTGGGTGAGTGTCTAGTCGCTTGGTGTTTGAACATGTGAGACTTTGTGATGGAAGGTTGGAAAGGGGAGAAGGTAAAGGCTGTGCCCTAATCTTTTGTTGAGAACTACAAACTCCGGACCTTACTGAGGCCTGCGGCCCCGCATGCACAGCGCTGGTCTGAATCTGGAGGCAGCAGCTGAGGGGCTGGGGGCACCAGGACCTGGGCAAGGAAGGATGGGGCACAGGAAAGGGGAGGGACAGCCATGAGGCCACAAACCAGAGGTCACAGGTTCTGTGACTGTCCTGTTCACCTCACATCCTTGGGATGAGATGTGGCAGATGATAATTTAGTTGACCCTCCGTAGGTGTGGGGTCTTCCATTTGTGGATCCGACAAAATGAGGATTGAAATTATTGAGGGAAAAATTTGCATATGTTCTGCACTTTTTTTTAACCTCACTGTCATTGTTCCTCCCTACAGCCTAACATCAATTTGCATAGCATTTACATTGGGTTATTATAAAGCCATCTAGAGATGACAAAGTACAGGAGGTCACACACTGGTTCCGTGTGAGTACCACACTGGGTTGGTTATCCGTAGGAGACTTGAGTACGTGTCCATGCGGGTGTTCTGGGACCAGTGCCCTCTGAAGGCAGAGGGCCGACTGGACATTGGGATGCAGGACCAGTGATGTATGATCACAAGGGGCCAGAGACCTTATACAGATGGGAAGGGGATGAGGGATGAGGGAAATGGGAGGGAGGCAAAAAGGACTAAGATGCAATATGGACATTTTCCAATTCCCCACATAATGAATGTACTCCTTGTGTACCACAAATGCATACTAATAAAAAGTTTTGAAAATAAGTTAAAAAAAAAGCTAACAGAATGGAAGGCGTCCCAGGGGTTAAGACTCTTACATGTGTCATAATCGAAATCGATTACAACACTGAGTAAATTTACCCCAAGAGACCAAGGGTATTTAGGTACCAGGGAAATAAAAAGGTGGTTTTTTCCCCTGCCAGGCTAAACCTGTGTGTCAATAGTTGCATTAGACTAATAAAGAGTCACAAAGAAAGCTATGAGGATCTAAAGCAAAACATAGACTTGAAAGAGTATGTGGGACCCTGGAGGTGCCCCTTGGGGAGTAGATAGGAGTTGTGAAGAAATTTCTAGACCACAAGCATTTTTGGAGCAACTCAGAGATTCAGTGGAAGATGTTGCAGCCCAACGACTATGTCAGTGTCACCTGAGACCCAGATCCGGGATCTGTGGAAACCTGGGAAGCTGTCACACAGGGGGCTGGGGGTCTGAGAAGGCTGGGCCCTGGCAGGAAAGTGGCACCCCCTCGAGCATGGTGCCTGCCCTGTCTCTGAACAAAGCTGGCGAGAAGGGATTTGCAGCGAAGCTACACATTTCTTCCCGTGTCTAATAGAAAGCAATCACTACTGATTTGGGGAGTTGTGTTTCTTTCTGGCCCACGTGGTTCAGTTTTTTCCTCTGCATGGTGTTTGGTATTAACACTCTTGATTTTGTATTTTTTTCTAGCTTTACTCAAAGTTTAAGAAGATCACTGTTGCAAATCCATCGGCAAATTCCGCTCTTCCTCTATCTCATTTCCAGAAATTCTTTTCTATTTTTGTAACGCTAGGGATTGAACCCATGGGCCGCACACATACTCGGCAAGCTCTCAACCCCTTGAACTACATCCCTAGCCCCGGAAATTCTTTAAAATTGCCTGAGATCCATCTGAAAATCTTGACAAAATTTCTAGACCATGTTGACTTACCTAAAATAATCATAATTTGTGAAATTAGTTCATCAGTTCTACAATATGTGCTGAGTACGTAGTATGCTCTGAGGCCTGGGGTACTCAACACCAAACTGAGCAGATGCAAATCCCATCCGCTGAGCAGCTCAGCTTTGAGGGCCCAGCTTGAGAATGCCTTGGCTAGCAGTGGGCGAGCTGGTGCTAACCCTTGCTGTATACTCCAAGTTCAATTTTGCTTGGTTTTGCCAGTTGTTCCTGACCTGGTAAACCATGACCATCATGGCTGGTGATAAACCAAGACATTTTTTGAGTTGCACAGTTACCTTTCTCTATCAGTAATTTCCTAGGCTGAGACCTCCAATCAGTGGAAGCACCAGATCGACAGGAATGAACTTTTAGTTTTAGGGCCAGAAGGAAGCGCAGAACGCTACCTCCTGTGTCTGCTAACGGCTCTTCATTGTTCCAGGCAGGCTTTTGGCAGGCTTTTTCCTGTGCCGTCCTTGCTTTCCCTTCCAGTCCTCCTCAGATCTCCTCAGCAACAAGACGACAAACGCCCTGATTGTCACTGGAGAGATGAAAATGGGTTTTAAAAAAATTCAAAGAAAGTCTAGTCATTTTTCAAATTGATTTATTGTTTCACAGTGAGATTTTCATCATAATTGTGCTGGCTTGCCACAGCCCAAGAGGAAATGAAAATGACAATTCTTTTACTAGTTGAAATGACAAAATGCTAAATTATAAAATGCCAGAGGAAAAAATTTGAGCAATTTAAATTTCCTGGAAATGGGTCTATAATTTATTTGACATCTAGACAAATACATTTTGTGGGAAAAAAATTACACTTTTGAGTTTTACTGTTGAATTTTAGTGCTCAATTACATCCTTATATGTTTTTGAAGAATTTTTTTTTTATATTTTAAAATAATCTAGTACCTGCAAAAAACCCTCCTTGTGAGCTCTTTGAATTCTTCTTTCTTTATCAGTCAAAAACTTTGGTAAGTTCTGCCTGGGAGAATTGACTTCTGTCTTTTTACCCTCTGATATTTCTGTTGCCATTCAATTATAGCTTTTTAAATACTTAGAGTAACTGAATTGTGTTTTTACTCATAGGTCCTAAGGTTAATAATGTTATAGAGAAAGATATTTAAAAAAATATACCTAATCTGAATTTCAAATAATATCTTAAACATTAAACACTCTAAATATATAAAAAAAGATTTTTCTCTTCCATGAAACTTCCTAAGAATGACTGATTCAGTGCTTACTGTGTTCAGAAGGCCGCTCTGAACTAAGAGGTATAGACCAGAGAAGTACGATGAACTTTGTTTTAGGGGACAGAAGAGAAAAAGTGCCCAAATCAAAAGCTCCTTGAGGAAAGATGACACATACGCCACAGGGAAGAGACCAAGCCCTGCCGGCAGGGTGACGGCGGGAATCCACTGGTCAGACTGGCAGCTGACCTTTTCTGCCTCAGTGTGGTCTTCTCTGATACCCGACCTCAGTGGGTAGTTGTGAGGGTTACACAGGCTCACATTCACAGGGACGGTTAGGAGTAGCTCCAGGACACACTAAGCTAAGACTTGTGTGTTTTTTGGGTCGGATATTGCCTGGAATGGGCCAGCTTGATCTTAGCCCCTTGGACCTGATGTTTTCTAGCTGATTGGCCCATTTTATAAGGCCCACTCGCTAGTTGGAGCAACCAAACATTTACAAAAGCATTGGTAGGAAGACTTGAGAGATTGGAGCGAATGAATAGGCCTTGGGATGCCGAGTCAGTGTGACCGCAGTAGAGGCAGCCAATTGAGGAAGCCAGGCAGGAACAGGGCACTGGGCTTGGTCTCACAGGATGAGAGAAGTTGGTGAAAGCCAAGGATGCGTAGATGAGAAGAGGAAATGAGACAGCAGAAGTTAGGAGTGTTAGGCATCTAAGGAGGTGTATACCCAGCCCGGCCACTGCACGTGGGAACAGTGAGGAAATCTGAAATTATGACTTCTAGCCCACGTTGGGTTCGTGGACATCAAAATGAGGTAGAAGCAGGTGATTTCCTTGGTCTTTTTCCTAAGGGCGAACTCTTTAAAATACATTTTTTTAAAGGACTCAGGTAAATACAACCAAGAGAAAGAGAATCCTACGTACTTAGCAATTCTCTTCCTGTAACACTTTTACTTCTATATTTTCTACAAGAACTGCAGGACTTCCATTGTTTTAATTTCAATCATTACATATTTTTAAGTCATTACATATTTTTGTTGAGGTGAAGGACACTTTCTATATTCTTTTACTCCAGTAATTTGATCATTTATGTTTCTCATCCTAAACTGTTAATAATAGTCTTTCCGCTTCTTCATACATTCTATTTCAACCAAAAAGACTGAGGAGAAAGTTAGAAAAAAAATGCTTTTGTAGTGGATGGATTTATCTCCCTTGACAATCGTGAGAACAACTTTAATTTGCTTATCTTAGATTCAAAAGTTGTTGATTGATTGACATTTGAAAAGAACAGTCAGGAAGCCGAGGGTATTTTAAAACCTTATGGTATGGCTTCAGAAGTTTGGGGCTAAGGGTAGCTGACCATGCCTGTAATCCCAGCGCTCAGGAGGCCAAGGCAAGCGGGTCCTCATGAATTTGAGACCAGACTGGGCTACATAAGGAGTTCAAGGCTATGGCCAGCCTACACTGCAGAGCAAGACCCTGTGTCAGGAAAAAACAAAAACAAAAGCAAAAAACAATAACAAGCAAACAAAAAATCCTCACAAAAACCACCACCAACAAAAACAAACAAAAAAAATATGGATTTTGAGATTTATGAAAACTAAGTGAATGGTATTTTTTAAAAAAGAGCATCATGACTTTGCTCTGGTAGCATTTTTGGGGGCTTTCAAAGTTTTTGGTTAATTTTATCAGTGTTTATCAGGATAAGTTCAACAATTTCTGGTAGTTTCTTTTTAGAATTTGTTGGAAAAACAGGAAAGAAGCCCTGACATTTCCTACTCTGTGAGGTCAGAACCATCGTGACCCTCAGTCCCTCACCACTCCCTTGAGGCAGGGACCCCAAATGCCTTCATCATCCCAGTAGTCCTACTCAGCACACTTGTGTCCCAGCCTACTCTTTGCTACAACCTGGCCAGCTCCAAGACCAAGAGGTGGCAGAATTCCCCCAACTCCCAAGAGACTTGTTTCTATTCTAGATTTGTGACCTTGCTATCTGCATGCCTGCTATTTTTGAAAAGCTGCACTGGCCAGCAGAGATCAGAGGTGTGTCTGCCGACACGTTACTGTTCGCAGTTCCCTCGGAACCAAAATTGGATGGGCAGACAGATACAGAGTCTAAAACGTGACCGGGGTCGGTTGTCCCAGGTATGGGTGCAAGGGGGCGGGGTCTCCAGGGCCTGATTCCTGGGTGTGTGCTTGCTGGTGTGCTGTGGAGACCGTGTGGTCAGATGGCCACTGTCTCGAGCGTCTGCTGCCACTCCACCCCAGGGTTACTCTGGTGACAACTTTTACTGTATTGTTACACTCATGTTTCTGGGAACGGACTTAGCTCAGCTAGGTACTCTCTCTAGGTCGCTTCTCCAGCGTGGCCAGGGTCCCCAGGTCTGGGGCCCTCCCAAAAGCTCCCTGGCTCACAGACAGCCTGGCAGCTGATACTGGCTGCAGGCTCTGCTCAGCACCTTTGCGTGCGGCTGGGCCCCTGGGGCATCTGTCCCAAGACAGCGGGGGAAGATGCGTCGTCTCCTCGAGTCACCCGGGCTCCGGAGTGACACAGCATCGTGTCTGCTGTGTTCTGTTTGTTAGAACCAAGTCACCCCATCCAGCCCATATGCAAGGGGAGGACACTTCGACACCACCCCTTAATGAGAGGTGTGTGGAAGGAGGGGTCACTCAGCCTCAAAACACCAGAGCCACTTATTAGCTGGGAGACCTTGTTTCTTTGGCTCTCCTGGTCTGCAGGACAAAGATAGTAGTCTGCAAAGATTAAACAAAATGGTCCCCTGTACTCAAAATGTGTGTGTGCAGAGGTGACCCTGCTGACCGTGCCCCTGAGCTGAGGTGGTAGATGGTGACACTGACGATGGTGTACTTCCAAGTAGGTGTGCTTGGTCCCCATGCTCTACTGGTGGCATCTGATGAATCCCAGGACTGGTGGCTCTTACCACCGTGGGAGCAGAGCTACTATATATGGTCTGGATTCCTTGGTTCACCTCGTTTTAGTGACACTTTCCCGATATAGGTCACTCCATTTAAACCCGGCCCCATTTATGGCAATGTATCTCATGATGGGGTAAAGGAGTTCGACTCGTGAGCAGTGATGACCCCGTCCGCAGTGCTTTTCACAGCCCAGCCAGGTAATCCTCACCTCACCCAGTGAGTAAGTTCCGACGGGCACCCCGCCTTCCTCCAGGATGAGGAAACCGACACTGCGTCAGGTGGCTTGTTCTAAATTCCAGTGTGGTGCAGGGCAGCTGGCCTGAGAACCTGGGGTCCTGCTGGACTGTGCCACCTCCCAATGTCCCTTAAACATCTGCCCCATTCCCCTCAGAATCAGCGCTGGTGTCCACTTAACCTGAGTGAGATGAGGTCGGTTAACAGATGCTAAAACCCTTGCGAGTGAAGACACAGCTTGTCACCCAAGAGACTCTCTTTGAAATCAGCCTAAGCATATGCACACATGCAAGTATCTATCTATCATCTATCACCTATCATCTATCTAGCTATCGTCACCCATCTATCTTTCTGTCAGGTACCTACCTACCTATCTTGGCTGCACTGAAGGTTGAACCCAAGGCCTTCACATTGAGTACATCCCCAGCTCTTTTATGTTTTGAGCCAGGGTCTTGCTAAATCGATAAAATGCACGGGTTGGAGTTAAACATGCGATCTTTCTGCCTCAGCCTCCTGGAGGGCTGGGATTACAGGGGCGTGCATTACCCCACCCAGTCAAATCAATACTTTTTGATATTCTTGGGCATGCATATCTAGGAGGAGGAAACCCTGGGAACACTCCCACTGTCTGCCTGCAGGTGCCCAGGGGCTGGCTGCTAGCAGCCTACCCTGCATTTCTGACAGGCAGCTTGCAGGCAGCCAGCGCCCCTCCGCTCCTTCCCTCGCGGCCCCTCGGCACGCTCGCCGCTGGGGGGCGCTGTGCGGCTTGTGGCGCAGGCAGAGGGGAGGTGCCAGGGGCGGAGCTGCAGGTTCTCGGGGCGGGGCCAGCCCAGCCCCAAACCTTTCGGCCCCACCCCCCTGACCCCCCCCCCCGCCGACTCCTCCAGTCCCAGGCCCCGCAGGCCCCGCCCCCTCCAGGAGAGGGGCTTGGCCTCCCCGCCGCAGCTCTGCACCCGCAGCCTCGCCGCGCACACGGATCTCGGCCGCCGACGTGCGGAGCGGAGCGCGGCGCGCACCTCCCGGTCCGCTCCTCCCGGTCCGCTCCTCCCGCTGCTCCCGCTCCTCCCGCCTCCGTAGCCGCGAGCACCGAGACGCGAGGCGCAGCGGCGCCGGCCAGGTAGCTCGCCGGTCCCGTCCCGACCCGTCCCCGGGGTCCCAGCCCCACCGCGGCGCCTGCGGGGTCCGCGTCCCCGGCTCGGGTGGGCGCCGCGGTGGCCGGGGAGGTCGCGGCTCGCGGGGGCCCGGGCGGCGGGAGGAGGAGCAGCGCGCGCGAACTAAGTTGCGCGACTTCGCCCCGGCGCCGGGTAGCGGGGGGTCTGCGCCCCTCCGCCCGCAACCGGCTCCAGCCCCGCGAGGCGCGGGGACGCGGGCGTCCTTCTCGGGGCCGGGGCGGACAATGGGCCGAGCGGGCGCGGGCTTCAGGCACGGCGTGCCCCGGCCGCGGGGAGCAGCGCCCCGACCCGGCTTCCGCGCCTGCCGCCGCGCGCCCGCTCGCTCCTTTGTTCGCCACCGCCGAGGGGCGCCGGGGTCCTGCGTCCTGCCCGGGACGGCGGATTCCCGGTCCCCGGGGAAGGGAAGGCAAGCAAAGCGCAGGGAGGGGGGCGTGATGGAACCAGATGGGGCCCCGCGTCCCGGAGGGTGCGGGCGGGTGCGGCTGGGAAGGGGCGCGGAGCGCGCGCCGCGGAGTTGATGGCGAACACGAGCTCGCTTCCCAGCGCCTGGGTGTCTGCTGCTTGTTGGCGGCGCTTTGTCCGGGCCGCAGCGGAGCGCGTATTGTTGCAACAAGTTGTGCGCTTCCTCGAGTTCGGGGTGCTCCCGGTGTTTGCTGGGGGCGGATCTTGATGGTGACTGTGGAAAAAACTTTTGTTTTAAATTTGTGTGCATGCGTCCCTGCGGGTCTATGGGTAGCTGGTGGATATTGTCTGGGGAATAGGTCAGAGGCAGATTTTATAGCCAATTTTGACATAGAGTAATTGTCTCCATTGTGACACAGTACAGTCTAACAATTTCCCAGCAGTGTTTTGGTGGGAGAGGGAACTCCGGAAGATTAGCCGTGCTGAATCAATGGTTTAGATTATGTGTCATCAGATCGAAAAACCGTTTTTACGCTGGGCCCTAGAACCCCACCCCACACGCCGCTTGGCTTTGAGCTGGGGGGGGTCAGGGCTTCGAAGGGCTCTGTGCAGTAGCTGTCCCTGGGGCGGGGGTCATCGCGCCTGCTTTGCATTTTGGTGAATGGGATTTTATTTTTTAGGGGGAGGTAGAATTAAATGTAGTATGTCAGCATTGTTAAGTGACCCATTCCTAGATTGGAATCTAGACTCCCAGGAGGGTTGGCTGACCCTGGGGATTGAATGGTGGGTGTGTTTTGAATGGGGCGTTCCAAAAGGCACATCTGTTTGGGGAGGGGGCTGACATTTCCAGGCATTCACAGTCCAAGCCTGGGGACACCGGTGGGAGGTTCCCAAAGGCTGAGGGAAGGGGGGGTTACTGCAGAGATAACCTAGGAGACTTGCCATGGTAGCAGTATGGCTGTGGCCAGGACCCACGCTGGCATGCCCGAGGGTCCACCAGGACACTGCCGCTTCATCTTGGCCACCTCTCCGAAGCTGACCACCACCGCAGAAGGCAAATTAGGAGCTTACTCAGGGAAAAATGCTTGCCGGCCGCGAAGTGGTAATGGAAATAGAGCTGTGCGAGGTCCTGCCAGGGGCTGTCTTTTTGGTGGGGGATGTGGGCAGATGTTCAGCCGGGCTGGAAGCAGCAGGACTTGTCCTCAGGAGCCGCCGTTCGGGGCTGCGGTGGGATGGGTCCAGCCAGCAGGCTGTTTGTCATTACAGCGAGCGCATTGCCTGGCCAAACACTGTGCCAAGGGCGGCGAACAGAGGGACTTTTTTTTTCTGGCGGTGGTGGTAGTGATTGTCTTGCATTGTGGACTCCCGTTTATGTTGTGAATGGTCCGTAAAACACGGCTGGATTCATCCCAAGGGCTCATGGGGTCTACACATGGGACAGTGCGGGGGCTACGAAGTCTCTTCTGCTGGTTACCAGGTGGGTGGACCTTGAATAGCTGGTGTCTGGCCTCTGGCTGTCCAGTGGGTGCCCACTGTGTGATGGGGGGGCCAACGGGGCCGCACCCCCCACTATTCTCGCGGTGAGTTTTCACTTTGTCAAGGCTGAACTTTAAGACTGACCTTCTCTGGTTGCTGCACAGCAGCCAAGCAAGGAGGATCGGTTGGCCTAGGGGTGCAGGCCTGGGAAAGCGTAGTGACTGGCCACAGGGGTCTGTATCCATGCTGTTAGCACTGTTTCTCCTTTTAGGTGAGATTCTCCTCTCTTCTAGCTTGTTCTCACTATTTCCAGTATTGAGATGTTAATGAAACAGGCTAACAGTAATTATAGCCCTCATCCAGTGACTGTTGATTCCTAGGAAGAGCTTTACGTGCATCGCCTCGGGAAGTCAACCGGGAAGTCAAACAGCTGGACAAAGTGGGCGTCATCTCCACATGTGCAGTTAGGGCCCAGGCCTGCGGGCGTTGAGGACGCCGCCTTTTGCTGTAGTGGTGTAGGATGCTAGCAGGTGGTGCAGGCGAGATGCACACTCCTGACCCCAAAGTCAGCATCTTTTCTAAGGATACGCTATGTAGATCTTCCAATAATCGGAGCGACAGCTTGATTGTCTAGTGGACTCTCCCTTAGGTGCCCTAATGGGTCCTTCTAAAAACTGCTGTGAGATGGGTTTGGAAGGCCGGATTGGCACCACCCCAACTCTTGAACCCCGTGATTCAAAAGCTGTGTGTCGTGGCCTTACACATAAGCATCAAGTGAATAGAACTTTATTTTTAAAAAGCAAAGCTGCCAACATTTAAAAATAAGTTCTTTCAAACATGCAAAAGGGGTAGACTAGAAGTAGCTCTTCTATAGTAGTTGAATGTTTTCGTCTCTTGAGATCCTTTCGAGCCCTTTTTATCTTGCAGCCCTTAATAGAACACTGCACTTTGCCCCCTGGCTGAGCCCCCAGGCCAGTGTCTTTTCCGAAGAGCAGGGAGGAGGGAGGAATGTGATAGAGGAAGTGAGGCTTTGGCCTTGGCCTGGAGATTTTCCCAGCACATGCATGATTTCCGCCCTGGCCTTTTGCAGAAGCAAGCGTCCTAGGGAAGTGTCAAGGGTCTTTCTTGACAGAGTCCTCTGAGGTCATCAGATTTCTGAGCTCTGTGGGAACATGCATTCCACACGATTTCTG
>RJWT010045958.1:0-11494 GCA_004365215.1 Cuniculus paca | reverse complement strand
CGGCACTGGGGATTGAACTCGCGACCTTGCGCTTGCCAGGCAGGTGCTCAGGCTGCTGAGCTAGATCCCCGGCCCTGCCCTTGTCTTTTTGAAACAGGCTCTCACTATGCCGTTCAGGCTGGCCTTGAGCTCACTTTGTAGCCCAGGCTGGTCATGAACTCGCAATGATCCTCCTGTCTCAGCCTCCTGAGTGCTGGGATTATAGGCATATGCCACCAGGCCTGGCTTATTGTTTACTTCTTTTCATAGTATTTTAGTATTTATTATAAATATGTATACACATATATATATATATATATTACACAATATACATTGATACACATATATACATAAGGGTTTTGTTTGTTTGTTTGTTTTTGAGGCTAGGACTTGTTGTACAATCAGGCTGACCTTGAACTCACGATCATCTTTCTGTCTCAGCCTTTGGAGTGCTGGGATTACAGTGTCCACCACCAGACTGGGTGAGTTTTTTAATTAAAAAAAAGAAGAAAACAGAGAACTGGAAAAAGTACTCTTTCTTTGATGGATTCACAGTTTGTGTTAATTCCCCACAATTTCAGCCCCACATTTTACCGTTCCTAGCCACATCTCCCAAGTTATATTTTCACTCCCTCTGCCTATGCTATTCCTTTAATGAGAATGCTTCCTGCCTCCTCTATGAGTCAAAGCGGTTCTCATCTTCTCAGGACAACTCCTCCTCCTCTGTGAGACTGGTTCTCCCGTCTGGATTAAATTGCTTCTCTTCGGTACCGAGCGGGTAGTTTGTTTATACCTCGAGCAAAGCACAGTTTGGCTGATGTCGTTACTTGTGTCTAGTGTCTCCCTTGCCAGCATTTACTCATTACCTTATTTGCCTTTCAGTGAAATAAATGTTCATCTCAAAATATTTATTTTGAGTCTTACATGTTCCATACATAAATCCTTACTTAAATCAAACAGCTCCTGGAGATATACAGCTCAGCCATGTGGACAATTACCTCCAAGTCGCAAAATGCTATTTTGTATTAATTTGTATTTGAAGAGAGTGCAGGGATTAATTAAACATGTCTATAGCTGCCTGATGTTTATTCACTGACAATGAGCCGGAATTATTACCTCACTTTAAGCCTTTCTCTGGTGATTTGTTTACGGAGAGTTGTGCTAAATAGCTGAATTGTTGTCATGACCCTTTGCCTAGATCTTTTCCAAACAGTCATTACATTTGCGTTTTCCATGACAAAAACACAACACACTAGCTCTCATAACCAGGAGAAAAACTGAAAACAATTCTTAGAATTTTAGACTTGTATATGAGTCAAAATTGGGCTTGAAGTAATGGGCATAGCCTGTGATTTCATAACTCAACAATAATTAGATTTGACTACTTGTAAATGCTGAAATGCCAGTAGCTGCCAGAAGTAAACTTTATGAATGTGTAGAATGAACTAGTCATCTTCAACGAACCTGATCAGTAGGACTCTTTTCAATAAACCAAAGAATTAAGCTCTTTTAGCTGTTTGGGTGACTACACAGTTTCGGTCCCCAGTGGGTGTAGCTCTTAAAGCAAAAGTGGCAGCCCATTATCATTTGTAAATTTCCACTCACAAGCCAGTCTGGCTGTGTGTGTTGGCAGCAAGAGCTGTGACCTTCCTAGCAGCCTAGTTTTGTCATTGCTTTGTTTATAAGCATCTATATATGCCATGCAAGTTCTAGAGAGAGAGATTCTGAAATAGAATACCGAAACCAAGAAGAAAAGCAAAAAGTCAGAAACTACTTCTTTCCTTATGATCTTGGGGCTTCAGGGACCTTGAAAAATTGATCTCTTCTCACTCGTTTCTTACAAAATTAGCTTTGGCTCATACATCTGTTACACAGTAGTTAATTTTACAAGATAAGCAGTACAGGGGAAATGTATCTGAAGGAAAAATGAGTGCTGGAAGCTCAAGAGACATTTATAAGGTCACAGAACAAAGCTAGTGAATAAAGTGGCCCTACTTCAGACCTGCAAATAGCAAAGGGTCTGCTTCAGGTTAATTTCAGTGTATCTTTCATCACATTTCACTTTTCTTCTCAGCCAGCATTAAACATAAGGTGGCTTTACTCAACCTGTTTTGTGAAAGCCTTTTAAATTGTTCAGCTAAAGAGCAATCATGATTTAAGTTCATGAAATTTGAACTTTGTATTTTAACAACCACTTCCTGTAATGGACTCCAGGGCTATAGTAACCACACCAATGAATGTATTAAGCAGTTCTTCATGTTCATAGCTACTTATGCCATTTTTAGATACTGAATGTGCTTTCGGATAAGCACTGTTGGCTGTCCCAGCTGAAAGGAATATTATGGTCTTCCTATTTCAATCTTCTCACTGTGAAGAAGGGGATGCAGAGGCTCAGAAAGTCCCCTAAAGATCAAGATGAATGGGAGCAGAGCTGGATTTAGAACCAGTTATCCCAACTCACCTAGATGCCTAATCTAGAGTTCTTTATACTCAGAGTGACTAAACACCAGAATGATTTCTCACTTATACAGTCAGAGAAAATCTCTGTGCATTAATTAATCTTTTTATTTGGATATGTTGGTCATATGCAAAAGACTTTCTTTTTTTAAAAAGACTCTTTAACTTGGTAAGTCAGCACTCTGAAAATGCTCATGAGCTTTCTGAAGAAGCATTTAAGCGACGTCTTCTAAAGCATGTGATGGGAATGACCCGTAAAACTGCTCAACGATTCATAAATGACCTGTTCCCCTGAGAGCATTAGCAAGAACAATTACTTTTCCACCGGATTATCAAGGTGTTGGGACACGGATGGACTAGGTTTGACAAGATTCCCTTCTAGTCAAGTAACTGAGCTCCCCTCTATCCTGCCCCAAGTGGGTGGGGCAGGGCCCCCCCCCCATGGAAATCAGGCTGCTTGTCTCGCTTCCTCTTCACACGTACCTAGAATGTAAGGACTTGGTATTTCCTATAGTCCCTTGGACTATTTACTTGGATTTGAAAAAAACGCTTACATCAATTACAATTAAAAATCACAGTTAACCTCATTATTTTCCTTATGCTGTCACTAATTTATTCAGAAAATGTTTGTTGAATTTCTACTCTGTGTCAGGCACTGTTTAGGGTGCTTAGGATATAAAGGTGTATAAAAAGCATACAAATCTCTGATCTCGTGGAGCTTGTACATAATATGATGTATATAACTTTTCCTTCTGTTGAGTTAATTTGTTTTGTTTTGTTTTTGTTTGTTTGTTTGTTTTTTGCAGCACCGGGGATTGAACTGACGACCTTGCGCTTGCCAGGCAGGCGCTTAGGCCACTGAGCTAGATCCCCAGCCTGTTGAATTAGTTTTTAAGAGAATACCTTTGTAAGAATGAATTCTTGCCGGGCAAGGTGGTGTAAACCTGTAATCTCAGCATTTGTGAGGATGAGGCAGGAGAAGCACTGTGAGGCTTCAGTAACCTGAGCTACTGAGTGAGTGCAGGACCATCCTGAACTATATGGCGAGACTCTGTCTCAAAACAAATAAACAAGAATGATTTTTTTTTCTTTTCCTTTTTCTTTTGGTGGAGGACCATCTCTCACTGTATAGTCCAAGCTGGCCTTGAACTCACTGGGATCCTGCTGCCTCAGCTTCCCAAGTGCTGGGATTGCAGGCATGTGCTACCATGCCCTGCCAAAAAAAAGAATGAATTTTTAAATTAAATACCAGAAATGGCACAATTAGTTGCATAATTAATCATTTGCAATACTAATAAGTGCTATAAAGAGAAAAATCCAAGTTACTATGGAAGATACTATAAGAGGATTTATTAGGGACTGGTTACAAGGATCTTTGTGGGTAGGCTGCTCCCCTTGATGAGATTCTAATTCTAGCTGTGGGCAGAGAGAATCTGGCACATCTTTTTAAAGCCCCTCCCGGTGCTCTGGCTGCCCAGCCTCTGTTTCCCTCATGAGAACCCCTATCACACCCCAGAGCTCCATTCTCGAGCAGGGCAAGAAGCCAGCTCCTGTGACCCGCAGTGTGTCTTCCCACACCCAGGATCCCATGAGCAGCAAGCAGCAGTTACTGCAGGGTGGAGGGTGGGGAAGGAAGTGACTCCTGGCTCTCGCTGTTAGAGATGCTGGGGCCAGGGGTTTAGCTCAGAGCATAAGTGCCTGCCTGGCAAGCATAAGGTTGTGAGTTCAATCCCTGGTATCAAAAAAAAATAAAAAAATAAAAAAAATAAAGATGCTGACCTCTGCCAAACTCAACATCTAGGCACACTTTTCCAAAAATGTAAAAAATATTCACCTTTTCTTCAACAACCGTGAAGACTGTCCATACCCTTTAACTCAATGCTTCTACTCTGGGAATTTAAAAATTAATTAACCAAAGAATATAGCTTTATACTCTCCATTGGTCACTTTAGTGTTAAGTATGACAACAAAGAGGAAAAAAAGGCAATCCGTAATCCCAGCGCTTGGGAGGCTGAGGCAGGAGGCTTGCTGTGAGTTTGAGGCCAGCCTGGGCTACATAGCAAACTCAAGGACAGTCTGAACTACATAGTGAGACCCTGTCTCAAAAAAACAAAAAAACAAAAAAGCAAGCAAGCAAGAAAGAAAGAAAGAAGCAAGCAAGCAGGCAATCCATTCTGTAGTTGACCAACATTTAAGTAGATTGTGAAAGATTTGGAATTACTAACTCATGGCCATTGTGTCACCTGTGGAAAATTGGGAAGTAAAGACAAGTAAAAAAGGCAGAATACAAAGCAAAATGCCAGTGAGCACAAGTAATACAAAATGGGTATGTAAACTACAGGTGACAAGACAAAATGGAAAATGGAATCAGTTTGGTAAGGTGGTGAAACCACAGGATAGCAACCCAATTTGAACTGGTTTAAGCAAACAGGAGGAAACACATTGGCTCAGATAATCAAGTCTTAGGTAGGGTGGGGTGACACTGGGTTTAGGGATGCCACCAAGTGCCATCGGACTTCCTATCCCTCTGTTTTCACATGCCACTGCAGGGAAGCCTCTTTGGCTCAGCCTTGTTTCTGCTCCCCAAATGCATACTCGTGTATTTTCAAATCAGACTGAAGGTGCCTGCTTGCTTCTCAGCCCCGTTTAAGAGAGGTTGTGCTGGGCATGGTAGTACACACCTATGATCCCAGCACTCAGGGGGCGTTGAGCAGGAGGATTGCTGTGAGTTCAAGGCCAGCCTGGGCTACAAAATGAGAAACTGCCCCTCCCCAAAAAAGAGAGAGAGAGAGAAAGAAAAAAGAAAAAAAAGAAAGAAAAGTTGTGATTGGCTCGGTGTGCTCATGTCAATGGCCAGGCCATGATGATTGGTACCTAACCCTCAACTATCCCTTGTGATCAAATGCTAGGCCAGTTAAGAAGACAACAGGACCTAGAATAAGCTTGGTGGTAGAGGACTTGTCTGACATTCATGACGCCCTAGGTTTGATCCTTAGTAGAGCAAAAAAAAAAAGTAACTTCCTTTAGGATCCTGTATTTAGGGAAGTCAGGGAAGCATTTCCCTAAGAGGGAAGAGTTCTCAGTGGAAATCAATGTCTATAGTTCAATTTAACTTTCAGAAAGCCATCTTATTCCCTCAGTGTCAACTGAGATTTCTAGAAGACCACAGGGTACACAAGAAACTGAGTACCTGGAAAGTAGATTCCAGTACTGGCTCTACTATGACTAAACTATGTTACCTTGGGCCAATCCCAAAACCTCTCTGGATTTCAGTTTCTTCATACCTGCCAGAGTACTATAATCTCTATGAAGGGAAGAATGAGGTCTGTCTGAAACTGAAACGGTGATTCAGTTGAGAGCAGCTACAAGTACTTGGGTTGGATAAAGGGATAAGCTCAATTGGGTTGTGGCTGCAACAATGGCCTCAGGGTGTCTGGGAAGTTCTGGGCCTAAGACAGCCTTTCAGGGTTGTCACAAATTTCAGCAGGTGAATCTAGTCTTTATATCCCCAAATATTCAGGCTGACCCAATGACAGGCCAGAAACTTGGATGGGGCAATTTCTTTGCCTCAGGCTATTTCTGCGGAGATTTAACTTTCTGCTGATTACAACCAATTGGCCCAAGTGCTGCGCCTTGGTCTTGAAGGAGGAAACCTGGGCAGCATCTCACATTATCAATAGGTGAGGTGTCTGACACTGTTAAAACGTTCTGTAAAGGGCGGTGGGGGTGCGGCTCAGTAGTAGAGCGTTAGCCTAGTGTGCACTGGGACCTCCAAAAAATTACACAGCGTGGGAAGCATGGACTAGATGGTCCCCTTCCATAACATTGCTTACGTCTATTTGTCCTCAGGAGAATGTGGATGAAAGGTGATGAATCAAAATCCTTATAGGTTTCCTTATAGTTTATTGTTTAAATAAAGGAGTAGGATTAGGAATAAGAAAAGAAGGTCTACTAAAGCTAATGTTGACTGACTCCTTTGCCTAAAAACACTCAAGCATTCTTTGTATTTGAGCCAAGGGTAAAAAGTATTAAAGAAGCAATTGTTATGGAGATTACATGGAGTTAAACTATGCTGTCTAACACACTAGACACTTGTTACAGATTATTTATTTATTAACTTCTTTGTTTATTTTGAGACAGGGTCTTGTTATGCAGTTCAGGTTGGCCTTGAACTCACTATGTAGCTCAGGCTGGCCTCAAATTCCTGGCAATCCTCTTGCCTCAGCCTCCCAAGTACTGGAATTACAGGCCTGTGCCACCATGCCTGGTCAAAAGTTATTTAAATTAATTAAAATTAAGTAAAACTTAAAATTCAGTTTCTTAATCACATTGACACATTTTAAGTCTCAACAGTCATTTGCAGCTATTGACTTCCATATTAAACTGCAGATACAAAACCTTTGCATTATCACAGAAAGTTCTATTGAACAGCGGTGATCTACTTCAATAGTTGCATTCTTTAACTCCATTCAACAAAAATCTAACTTACTCCCATGACTTCTGTTTCTTCACTGTGACAGTGTTGGAACTAGAAACAAAAATTTAAAAGGTGTAGGCAAAAAAGATTGCCTTGAATCCAAGTTTCTTCTTGGAAATCCAGTTAGTACCAGGCAATACTAAAATGGAATAAATCTTTGTTATTCCATCTGGTTTTGCGATCTGGATCATCTGGATGTCGCAGGACAAAAGGCCTCCGGCTCTGAAGTGCTCTGCTGATTCCCCACAGCTAGGGAGGAACAACTGCTCTGTCAAGCCCCAAACTGACAGAAGCCTGACATTCAGCATCAGATTTATGTTCTTTTAAAAATACTTCTTACAATTTAGGCTTTAGCTCTAAGTCTGATATATTGAAGGCAAAAAAACAACAACAAAAGTTGTGTTTTTTGTTTGTTTGTTTCATTTTCTATTAATTTTAAAATTCTGACTTGTTATATAATTGAAAATTTCAAGTTTACATGAAAGAGGCAGATTTGTATAATGAATTCCTAGTTTTAACAATGGTCGATTCATGGACTCCTTTGTGTCATTTTTATCCCCCAGTCACTCTCTCCATTAGGATTAAGTTGATGCAAATACCAGACATTACATCATTTCATTTGTAAATATTTTTCTATATTCTCTAAATCTAAAAATAATATTAAGCACAATGCTATTATAACACCTAAATAAACCCAGTAATTCCAACCTCTTCAAATACCAGTTACCAAACAATGTCCATACAACGCAAACGGTAGTGAGGCCTTTCAAATCTTTAATCATTAAGTTTTCTCCCACCTCTATTTTTATTTTATTTTATTTTATTTTATTTTATTTTATTTTATTTTATTTGCGGCCCTGGGGATTGAACTCACGACCTTACGCAGGCAGGCGCTTAGACCGCTGAGCTAGATCCCCTGCCCTACCCTGGTGTTTTTGAGACAGGGTCTTACTATGCCGTTCAGGCTGGCCTTGAGCTCACTTTGTAGCCCAGGCTGGTCTTGAACTCACAACGATCCGCCTGTCTCAGCCCCCCAAGTGCTGGGATTACAGGCGTGAGCCACCACGCCCGGCTTTCTATTTTTATTCTTCATGAACATTTGTTTTTAGAAGAAATGAGGTCATGGGCTGAAGGTGTAGTTCAGTGGTAGAGTGAGAGGCCTGAGTTCAACCCTCGGTGAGAGAGAGAGGGAGAGAGAGAGAGTAGAAAAGAAAGAGTTTTCTACCTGTAAAGTTTTCCAGGCTGTACTTTTGTTCATTGCATACCCATCATATATCAGACCATGTTCTTCAGCTTCCTTTATTTCTTGAAAATGGGGAGTTAGACCTAGAGTCTTTTTTGCGGTACCAGGGATCAAACTCATGAGCTCGTGCTTGCCAGGCAGGCGCTTAGGTCACTGAGCTAAATCCCTAGCCCTAGACCTAGAGTCTTTTTTTTTTTTTTTTTTTTTTTTGAGGGACCAGGGATTGAACTCATGACCTTGCGCTTGCCAGGCAGGCACTTAGACCGCTGAGCTAGATCCCCAGCCCTGTTTTTGAGACAGGGTCTCACTATGCCTTTCAGGCTGGCCTTGAGCTCACTTTGTAGCCCAGGATGGTCTCGAACTCACAACGATCCACCTGTCTCAGCCTCCCGAGTGCTGGGATTACACACGTGAGCCACCACGCCCGGCTAGACCTAGAGTCTTAATCTGATTCAGGTTTGACTTTTTTTTTCCCTTGTGAGACATTTTATACATTAGGTTGTGTATTTTGTATTTGGCCAAAATACCAGATAATGATGTTATCAGTCATTGATAATCATCATCTAGATTCGTTAATTCAAGTTAGGCTACAAAATTGTGATATTTCAATTCTATCATTTTTCTTCATTAACTGGAATACATACTTCACTGTAAGAAAAACAGAATAAAGACTTGATTTTTTTTCTCTTTATTACCTATTTTCAAAAGGATTAGCTGATAGTCTATCACCTTCCAGAAGGTTAACTCTGAGGTTCTTTGTTTGCATAGTATTATTATGGGGTAAGCATATGTAAAGTGCTGCAGTCTACTGTAGTTCTTTTTATTACACTGACTGTACCATCTTTGGCACTTGGGAACATCTTTGGGTTGGCCAGATTAGACTTGGAAAGTTCTTCATTCTCTGGTATAACAATACGTGCTCGCTCTCTGATGTGTTTGCTTTGATATCATCTCCTTTTCCCCTGCAAAGACACTCCTCACTCATGATGATGCAGTCTCAGAACTGTAGATGTTTCTTATTTGTGTGTGTGGTACTGGGAATTAAAGCCAGGGACTTCACAGTGAGCTATATTCCTAGCCCTTTTGGATTATTTATTTTTGCTTTGTTTTTATTTCTTATTTTGAGATAAGATATCACTAAGTTTAAACTTGTGATCCTCCTGCTTCAACCTCCCAGAGTGCTGGAATTACATATGTGTACCATCACACTCAAACTCAGCATGGCAGCTGATGCCTGTAATCTCAGCACTTGAGAGGCTGAGGCAGGAGAATTGCTGCAGGTTCAAGGCCAGCCTGAAATACATAGTGAGTTCAAGGTCAGCCTACACTACAGAGCAAGACCCTGTCTCAACCGCCCCCCCAAAACCCATCACACTCAATCTTGAGATGTTTCTTATATTGTAGCAGAAGATACCCCCCACCTCCAGCCAGTATACTTTAGTCTGTTAATTGCCCAGGTAATACCTCTGGTTATAGTTCCTGTTACTTTTGTTTCTTAGAAATGGCTCATCACTGTGATGCATAGCTGGTCACTATGACACATATTATAAGAACCAATCTCCAAGAAGCAAGCCTGCCCTGAGAAACCAGCACCATACGTGGGCTGCTGCCAGCGTGGGAACAGCTAGACCCAAGCCTTTCCCTGTGAGTCAGCGCCATTCGCCGACTGCAGGGGGGGAGAGAAAAAGGCCCCACCAAGAAGACGGCTCCCCCACCCTCCAGAGAACCAGCGCTATGCGTGGGCCGACACCGGCAGGGGAACAGCCAGACCCCAGCCCCTTCTGGTGCCTGGGCTGGCAAACAATACCAACCCCACCCCCTGTAAGCAATGGGCTGATCTGGAGAAACACAGGCTGCGCTGATAGCTATTGAGGTGAAATGCAATTTGATGCCTGTGGTGCTTTGCTGTTTCACTGACCTTGCAGGTCTAGGGCCAGTGGTCTGATCATCTGTTCAAAGGATAGCAGTACCTAGTGTGGCATCTAGGGGGGTCTCCTTCTGAGGGTGGTAGCCACTGTTGATTCCCTGTTGTCTTATTTTGAAGCCCTGTATCATTTTCATTGTTTTGTTGGGTTGGCTTTTATTCTCATTTGTTTTGTTTGATTTTGTTATATCTGATGGCATGAGCAGCTATTTCAAAGATAGCAAGATATACTATGGTAGCCATTTTGGATTTACTATTGGCTTGTTTTGAAGTCCTTTACTGCATTCATTGTCTTGTTTTTATTGTTGCTATTCTATTCTGTTCTGTTTGATTTTTCACTATGTCTGAAGGTATCTGCAGCTATTTTGAAGATAACAAAAGGCATTATGGTAACTATTGTTGATTTCATAATGTTTTGAAGTCCTGTATCACCTACACTGGTTTGTTTTGATTGGTTTTATTCTGTTTTATTTTCCTTGGTTTTATCTTCTTTAAAAAAAAAAAACCAATCGCCAATTGACAAGCCGTTCTGCTTCTGTACTTCCTGTTTGCTTATCCTATATAAGCCCTAGACCACCAGAGATCAAGGCCTGATACCATGGGAATGATCCTGATCAGTGCCCATCCATGTAAATAAATCTACCTCTGAATCCTGAGTGTCGTTTCAGTGTTTCTGCTTGCTGTAGCATTATAAGAACACAGTAATGCAGTCCTTGTGTCTTATTCACATTATGAATAATTTATGCTTATTTATTTAATAAATAGATCTTTTGTTTGCTTTTTTGTGGCACTGGGAATTAAACACAGGGCCTCACACATGCTATACAACTAAGCTTTCTACCATTGAACTATACCCCCAGCCTTAACAGATAGTTTTGAATAGAATGACATGGTAGAATTGTACAACTATAATTCACCATCCAACAGGAAAGACACATAGTAAGAAATTATATGAATAGTTATATGTGAGATTCATAAGTGTCCCATGGTGAAAAGGACCATGAAAGCGAAGCAGAGGATGCAAGCCAGGCATGGTGGTGCATGTTTGTAATCCCAGCACTTGGGAGGCTGAGGCAGGAGGATCATTGCAAGTTTGAGACCAGCCTGGGCTACAAAGTGAGCTCAAGGCCAGCCTGCACTGCATAGCGAGACCCTGTCTCAAAAAGAAAAAAAAAAAAAGGAGAGGATGCAAGAACATAATAACACTTGGACTGAGGTATTAGGGTAGCCTTTCCTGAGGAAACGAGAAGGCAGACTGTGAAGGGGAAGTTGGATGAGGTCAGCTAGGCAGAAGGGCGCTGGAGTCTGGAAGTGGGAAGTACTTAGCACCTTCAAGGAGCTGAGGGGCCTTTGTGAGTGAGACAGTGGTCAGTGAGGCAGAGGGGTCCTTTGTGAAGTTGGAAATATGTTCCAA
>RJWT010045957.1:0-11555 GCA_004365215.1 Cuniculus paca | reverse complement strand
TTAGCAATAAAAATGAACATGTAGGTAAATCTCAAAACATGATGCTAAGTGAAGGAACCAGATTTAAAAACCTATAGATTATATGATCCAATTTATATGATATTCTAGAAAAATAAAAATACAGAAATAGAAGTTAGCATGGTGAATTGCCAGGATTTGAGATGGAGAGATTGACACAAAAAAGCACAAGAACCAGGCATGATGACACACATCCATAATCCCAACACTCTGGGAGGCAGAGTGAATGGCAAGTTGGAGTCCAGCCTGAGCAATTTAATTACTCACCAAGACCCTGTCTCAAAATAAAAACTAAAAAGGCCCAGGCATGGATGTAACTCAGTACAAAGGCCATTGGTTCAATCCTCAGTACTGGGGTAATACACAGACACACAAGGGAATCATTTGGGGGTGGAAATCAAACAGAACAGAACAGAATAAAACCAATCAAAACAGAACATTGAATAAAACAAAACCAAACAGTGAGAACAATATTGGATTTCAAAAATAAGACAGAAGGAAATTCCCTGTAGTTGCTATATTGCATATTGTTATCCTCTGAATAGATGCTGAGACTACCGATTCTAGGCCTGCAAAGTCAATCAAACAATACAAGCATTAAGTTGTTTTTTGTACCTCAGTTGCTAACAACTCAGCCTGCATTCCTCCAAATCAGCTAGTTGCTTAATGAAGGGGGACAGGGTGTGTTCTTGTCTCCCAGTCCTGCGCACTGGTTGGCTCATGGGAAGGACAAATTGGCTTCTTGTTTTTCCTCCTGGGACCCACATAGCTTCTGCCAAATCTTAATTTTAAAAATCTTTCTATTGAAAAATAAAACAAAGATACATAAAATTACTTAAAATGTATAATTAAATGAATGTTTATAAGGCAAAAAGCCTTATAATAATCTAAGATCAAGAAATGAACTTTAAGGGTTAGGAGTATAACCCTGTGGTAGAATGCATGGGTAGATGAGTGAGGCTATGGTTGATCCCCAGCACGAAAAAGGGGAGGGAGGGAGGGAGGGAAGGAAGAAAGGAAGGAAAGGAGAGAGGAAAGAAGGGAGAGAGGAAAGGAGGAAAGAAATGGAACTTTGCCTCCCACTCTGGAATCCATTTCCAGATAGGTGTTCAGTTTGAATCATACAACCCTCTTTTCCCGTAAGTAATCATGGTCCTGACTTCTATAGTAATCACCTTCTTCCACTTTCATAATTGTTGTCACTCAAATGTGCATCCCTAGAAACTACAATCTTATTTTTTTTAAAAATGTTCTGCATTCTTAACCTTCCTTTAAACCTATAGATTCTGCACTACCCTTTTTAGGTCCATCATCTGAATTTCACTGATTGCACAACTGTGGTAGTTTAGGATGTTCTTCTGTTCTCTGTGTTTCCTGAAATTGGGCTGCTGAATCCAGAGTGTATCAGACTCAATTTCCATTCCTTTCCAAAATATCTGCCAAAACTAGAGAGTTAGCTGGGTCTAGCAACACACAACTGCAATCCTAGCACTATGGGAGCCTGAGGCAAGAGAATCGTAAGTTCAAACCTAGGCTGGGCAATTTAGTAACTTAGCAAGACTGTCTCAAAATAAAAAGGGCTGGGGATGTAACTCAGTGTGAATGCATAGCACCACCAAAGTAAATAAAATAAATTTAAAAAATAAAAAGGGCTGGGAATGTAGTTTAGTGAAGGCCCTGGGTTCAATCTCCAGTCCCACAAAATAATAATAATGGTAATAATAATAATATAGAAACAACAACAACAAACTAAAGAATAACATAGGGTTTGGTCTTTCTTTGTCTCTCTGTCTCTCCCTCTGTCTCTCTCTCTTTTTCTCTTTCTCTCACAGTACTAGAGATTGAAACCAAGGCCTTTGCACTGAGCTAAATGACATGGTCTTGCTGAATGGCCAAATTGTGCAGGCTGTGCTCAAACTTTTGACTCTCCTGCCTCAGCCTCCTAGTGTGCTAGGATTACAAGTGTGCACCCCCATATCTGGTTTATGGACATGTTGCCAAGTGATTAGTGTCTGTCAAGGCATCAGAAGGTATTGGATGTCTGGTTATCTTTTCATGATATTAACATCTATTTATAGTAATATTTACATCTTTTAAATTCACTGACACTGTAACATAGATATTCTTTTTTACAAGTTGAAAAACTGATAAACACTTCTCATTATCTTTATTATTTGGTTACCCAGTAATACAGTCCATATAGAAAAGACAGGATAAGTGTGTGATTCTTTCCCTTTACCAGACTTCAACATAATGAATTATTTCCCTATAGTTTGTTTGTTTGTTTTTTAGACAGGGCCTCACTATGTAGTGCAGGCTGGCCTCAAACTCACTTATATAGCCCAGGCCTGCCTCAAACTCACAGTGATCTTCCTGCCTCAGCCTTCCTGGAATTGTAGCCATGCACCACCATAACCAGCTCCCTATGAACTTCTGAAAGTAATCATTTTCTCTTTTGTAAATGTCATGCTTAACTCATGGGTTTAAGCATAGTTGGTAGATTTTAATCTATTAAAATTATTTTTTGAAATTAAAACTTGGCCATTTTAAACCAATGAAAACTTCTTCAGTTTGACCCTTCTGTACTTTTGACACATTCCTAGTACTCTTTGATAACTTCCCTGTGATCTTGTTTGACAACAAGTTCACCCTGTACATTTTCTAACCCAAACCTGGATGAGTCATTTCCCCAAAATGCCCTGATTTCTTTTAATTGGAAATGATATTTCAAGAGCACATTCTGGCTGGGTGTGGGGGTGCATGTCTATAATCCCAGCACTCAGGAGGCTGAGGTAGGAGGATTGCCATCCACGAGTTCAAGGCCAGCCTGGGATCCATAGTGAGTTTAAGGGCAGCCTGAGCTACATAGTGAGACTCTGTCTCAAAAAACAAACAAACAAACAAATAAATAAATATCAATCACATTCTGGGTTTTAGAGAAGTTCGTTGCTGCTATATTAGCCACTATTTTCAGTGATTGGCCATTTGTTTTCAGGTGACAGAATGACAGTATTTCTAGTGAGCAGCAAAAGGAAATGCATACATGTACACAAGTATACTTAAAGATAAAACACCTCATGAGTATATGTAGGTACTCCCAATTCAAATCTGTCATGTGTACTTTGGATCTCTATCACTCTTCCATATCTGCCACTGTCTCTCAAATTGTTCTCTGAATTTAAAACCTTTCAAAAAATATTGCTGTCTTTTTCATCTATTTCTCTTCAAGCATTACACTGAAATTTATTTATTTATTTATTTATTTATTTATTTATTTATTTATTTATTTATTTTTTGTGGCACCAGGGATTGAACTTATGACCTCACACTTGCCAGGCGGCGCTTAGGCCACTGAGCTAGATCCCCGGCCCTACACTGGAATTTATTTTCTCTTATTTTTTTCTAGGTTACTCATCATTTCTCAAATTATGCTTATTTTATTTCTAATTATTTCCTGAGTTGTATCTCTTAATTTCTGATTTTTATTTGTTATTTCATATCACATACTACTTTTATAATGTCTTTTATCTATTTAGAAATAGCAGGTTACAGTTATGATCTCTTTCATGGATATTCTTTTCGGGGTGATCTTATTTCCTCTGGGGGTGTTACTCAGCTCTTTTTTCCCTTTTTTTTTAATAAAAACTATATGACTTTAATATTTTTCAGCTGCTTCTTTTAATGTAAAATTGGTTTTCCTGGACTTTTGTCATAAAGTGGCATAAAACTTTTATTACTCCACAGGACTCCCTCTGTTGATTTCGGGGTGTGAAAAATAAGGCAGCTTGCTTTTGAGGATACTTCACCATTTTGATGTGGAGCTATTCTGTCTGCCATCTCTTGTCCATGTCCTCTTCAGTGTTTGTTTCATTGCAAGTGATATCTTTTCAAGGTGGGGCTTGTCCTACAAAGGGGCCCTCGCAGCTGATTTTGAGCTAGGTTGCTCCAATCTCTTCAGAACTTTCCCCTATGAGCAGGGCATTAGTTTTTACTGCTATTCTTGCATTGGCCTACCTCTCAGTGAATGTCTGTTAGATATTTTGTATTTCTCTGTTGTCTTCAAGGTGCCTCAGAGAAAGCTTCCTTAGCTTTACTTCCAGACAGACACTGATACCACTTGTGACCCCCAGCCACTTGTGTTTTACCATTTGCTGGGATACCTTGTCACCTACAGCTATGGTTTGGATGTGTCCCCTATAAGTCATATATTGTAAGTCAAGGTCACATGTTAAAGGTAATTGTGGAAGGCAATTAAGATCAGATGAGGTCATGAAGTTGGGATCTCCATGATAGCATTCGTGGCTTTATAATGAAAAGAATGTGAGCTAGCATAGGTACTCAGTCTGTAGTATTCGGTGATAGCAACAGAAAATGGATTAATACACTTAGTTTTGTTGAAAATGTTGTTCCTGGAGTTTTGGTTTTGCTATGTAGTTGTTCTTTCTGTTTTTATGTAAAAATTGAGAAAGAATTAAAAGCTATGCTGCTGACACTGTCATCTTCCCACAATCCTTCCCCAAGTTAATTCAATTATAAGTGTATTGCATATTACAGTACCTTTGGGAGGCTGCTCATAATTTATGGGTGTTGACATCTTGCTTCTATTAGGCCTGGGAAGGTTAAGGGCTTTAAATCTTTGTTTATGTCACAGTTAATGACCAAACATAAGGAAACTAAAATGTGAACATAGTAAATTACCAACTCCTATGAATTTTTCTTAAAAAAATTTTAAATTTAATTACAGAAGAAATATTTCTAAGGATTTGGGAATTATTTTTAACAATAAGTAAAAGAAACCAGTTATGTATGTTTTCTCGGAATTAACACAATGCGGTTTTCTTTTCTGAGGCATATATGCATAAATTACTTATGTACAAACTTCACAGGGTATATTTGCATGTATTGCAATAACTTTGCTTTAATTTTATTACTCATAGATGAAAAATTGTAAGAATTAGCACAAAAAAGGGAAAACTTTTAGTAGAAGCTAGTCAACTGATAGAATTAGTGAGCTTTCAGGGAGCCCAGTATGGACTTTTAAAAAGCAAAAGAGTCTCAAGTGGTCATCTTAAGAATCTTTCTAGTCCAATGTGTTTAAGTACAGCAAATAGTTAACAATTAATAATATCTATGAGAAATAGGATTTTGGTTTTGCTATCTAGTTTTTCTATCAGATTACAAGGTGTAGTGCCAACAAGCAGAGCAGAGAAACAATACTTAAGCACGACTTCAAAAAAAATTTAACAGAGCTCTGGTAGCTAGGAAACAGCAGCACAGATAGTGCATTGAAGAGGAATAGTTGAGGAGCGAGGGGCAACTCTAGGGCCATGTTATGATGCTATGTGAGTGGCATTGCACATGGTTACCATAGCTACAGAACTGTACAAGCTATAGACACACGGGCCCTGTGGACCCACCCACCCTGCTGCCACTGCCTTCCACACCTGCCCCTTTGAGTTTTCTACAGCTCCAGCCTAGGGAGAAAAAAGCCATATGGCTTAAATCAAAATATTTTTTCACTTCTAAAAATCAGAATACCAGAGATTCAGAGCAGAAGGAAAGGAAACATTAGAAAATGCTGATTTCCCAAGGGTCAAGGCTTCAGAACATTTACTCAAAGAGAAAATGCCAGTGATCCTCAGATACTCACTTCCATATCTACCCTCCTGATCCTTTTACCTTCTTGATTTCTCTCCTGGCTATGTAAGTCCTGGCTGTCTGCCTCCTCCACCTGCCCCCCACCTTGTCAGCAGCACCAGGGAGAGCTGTAACGTTTTCAAAGGAATACGTGTGGATTGAAATGGTAGAGAGGGGATTAGATATTTTGGTACTGTTTTCTTCCACTAAGATAAAGGAAACATTTTTGGATGCTATTGCTAGATTTAAAGCAAAGCCAGAATAAGCTGAAGAAAAATGATAACGATTGTTGCAGATATAGAGTAGGAAGTAGAAAATTAACAAATAGAAGAGGAAAAAGTCTTGGCTATAATTAGGAAGACCCTGAAGTATAACCCTAAATTTGAGGGTTGGATAGTGAGCATAACAAACATATGTTGGAGAGATATCTAAGGGGCACACATAACTTTCCCTGGAATACTCTTCCTCATGGAGTAACTTGTACTTAGTCAGCTGGGGAACTAACTTCTCTATGTTCATGAATATCATGAATAAAATGGTTTAGGCACTTACTAATTGTATTTTTGGTATTTCAGACAGAGTAAAGTCTCTAGAGCTTTTAAGCACACATTCTTGCTCTGCTTATGCTATGTAAATCTAATTCTGTCCAAAACATCCAAAATAATGAGGCACAGAGGAAAGACTTGCCCTCTATGTTAGTTTCCTATAACTGCCATAACAAAGTACTGCAAAATGCATAGCTGAAAAAAACCAAAATGTATTACCTTGCAGATCCGGAGGGTAGAAGTCCTTCTGAAACCTGTTAGCCCTCTCTTACCTTTTCCCAGCTGTGTGGCTTGCCCACAGTCTTTTATGTACCTTGGCCTCTAGATGCATCACCACTATCCTCCCTTATTACATGATGCTCTCTTCTCACAATATTTTTATATCTCTGTCTCATCTTATGATATTTTTATAATGACATCAGTCATATTGGACTAAGGGCCCATGCGCATCCAGTATGACCTCATCTTAACTCATTACATCTGCAACTACCCTATTTACACATAAAGTCATATTATACTGAGGGGTTAAAACTTCAATTTTTCTTCTTGAGGGAGACAAAATTCAACCCATAACAGCATGGAGCTTTCTGAGCTCAAATTAGAAATCAGACATTTCTCAACTGTATGACTTAGGGTGCCTCTCAGCCTCTCTGTGTTTTCTTACCTATAAAATAAGGTCATGGGGAAATCATAATACCTACTTCACAGGATTCTCACACAAAACAGTAGTAAAGGGGAAAAAAGGAGAAAAGGTAGAATGTGGTAGGTAGAGAGTGATAGGTGGTCTTTTTTGGACTTACCCTTTCATATACTTCTGACCCAACGAGCAAATACTGAGGTATGAGGGGTAAGAAATCAGGCTGTGTGGTCAAAGGTAGGTTAGCAAATTTCTTCCCATAACTCTGTGTGGGTCCATTTAAAGGAAAAAGGGTATGATGTTCTTTAAATTAGGGTATATTTAATGGCTTGCATACCTAGGCTGCCTCATGTCCAGCCCTGCTTTAAGATGAGGTGTACTCACATGGTGCTTGTTTCATGCTATTCTTAGGAGGATCAGTAGTGCTAAGAACCTCTAGCTCATCTACTCATTCATTCAGTGAGTTGACCAGTCAGCCAATAAGTGCATATGGAGCAACTGAAGAAATGAAATGAAGAATCTACTCTTGGGGAGCATTCACTACAAAGGGAGGGAGAGACAATGAACATGAAGAGTTAATCAAAAGATACAGTGAATGCTCAAATTTTAAAAATTACAGTGAAAGATTCATTGCCAAGAACAATAGGATAAGTGCATTTGAAGGAAGGAGTAGTATTTTTGAGGGGAATTAATGGCAATGTGTCTGTTACTGTAATAAATTTTTTATTTAAACATTTACTGTATTTGATGATTGCCCCTCATTGATCATTTTCAACAATTTCTTTCTTTTTTCTCTTTCTTTCTTTTTCTTTCTTCTTTCTTTATTTCTATCTCTTTCTTTTTTTTTTCTTTCTTTCCTTCTTTTGAGATAGGATCTCACTATGTAGTTTAGGCTGCCCTTGAACTTATTATGTAGCCAGACTGGTCTCAAACTTGTGGTGATCCTCTTGCCTCAGCCGCCAAAGTTCTGAGATTATAGGTGTGCGCTATCACCCCTGGCTAGCAATTTCTGTCAAATAAAAACATTATTTGAGAAGAGAACCAGAATTCACCAAGAAGTGAGACCTCCCTGTGAATCAGTGCCATGCATGGGCCACAACTGCCTGGGGAACAACCAGCCCCCAGTCCCTTCTGGTGCACAGGCTGGGAAACAAGAAGAGCCAACCTCCCAAGTGTCCAACTGATCTGGAGAAACACAGACTGCGATGATAGCTATTGAGGTGAAATGCAATTTGATGCTTGTGGTGCTTGGTGTTTCGCTGACTTTGCAGGTCTAGGGCCGGTGGTCTGATCATCCATTCAGAGGATAATGGTACACAGTGTTGCATCTATGGGGTATCTCCTTCTAAAGGTGGTAGCCATTGTTAATTCCCTGTTATCTCGTTTCGAGGTCCTATATCATTTTGATTGTTTTGTTGGGTTGGGTTTTGTTCTGTTTTGTTTTGTTTGATTTTGTTGTATCCAATGGCATGGGCAGCTATTTCAAAGATTGCAGGATATATTATAGTAGCCATTCTGGATTTACTATTGTCTTGTTTTGAAGTCCATTATTGCATTCATTGTTTTGTTTGTATTGGTTCTATTCTGTTCTGTTTTGTTTGATTTTTACTATGTCTGAAGGTATCTGCAGCTATTTTGAAGACAACAAGAGCATTATGGTAACCATTGTTGATTTCATAGTTTTGAAGTTCTGTGTCACTTACACTGGTTTGTTTTGATTGACTTTATTCTGTTTCATTTTGCTCTGTTTCATTCTCTTTAAAATAAAAAAGAAATTACTCATCCTCATCCACCTTATTCAGTGGAACTGGCTTGTACAATCTCAGGCTGTTCTCCAAATGACCACAAAAAAGTAAATGTTTTTAATTGATTCAGAACATCAATACAGTTATAACAGTGCGCCTAAAGATAGTCATGAAAGAGGACTTCCAGAACTGCTTCATTAGGTGCCAAAAAATGATAGAATAAATGTGTTTGATGTGAGGGAGTATTTTGATGGAAATTAATGGCAGTGTGTTTTATTGTAATAAATTAAGAAAAAATTCATCAGATTTCTTAATCATACCTAGTATAAACATACTGATTCGTAATGCTAGGTAACCATATATACTAAGAAGAAAATAAAGCAGGGTAATGGCAGAGGCCTTTAGGTACGCAGGTGACCAAGGAGTATCTCTTAAGGTAGAATTTGAACTGAACGCTAAATGTTGTGCTATGTGGGCAAAGAACATCCTAGGCTGTAGGAATGGTACCTGTGAAGGCTCTGACACCAGAGCACACTTGGTGCATTCAAGAAGCAGCAGGAAAGTCACTGTGACTGGAGTGTAAATGTGGAAATTTTTAGTAATAAAAACATATAAGCCAAATTCAGGTGACATGGAAGGCAGTGTAATATTGAAGTAAGTGTTAAAGCTTTAAAGTCAACAAAACTTGAATTTGAACTCAATCCCTGCCATTTACTAGTTCTAAATGCTTGAACAAGTCATCTAACATTGAGGAGCTTCAGTTTTCTTATCTATAAAGTGGCAAAAAATGTTATTTTGTAGGAATGTTTTAAAGTGAAAATGGAGTTTGAAAAAGGATGAGTTTGGCAGATAGATTTGGGTTTGAATTCTAGTTGTATGTCTTCTTGCTCTTCAGCCATACACTGAGATTTGGCTTTTTCACATATAAAATGGGAATGATAATATTATGCAATAGAACTTTTATAAGGATTTGACTAGATGAAGTATGCTTTTATTTTTGGCAATTTTATCTTCATGTATGGATATGTTTTTATTTGTCCCACTCAGGACCCACTATTGTCATTTACTCCAAAAAGTCATATCTTTCTTTAATTCTGAAAAATTTTTATTCACTATCTCTTTGAATGAATTCTTCTCTCTGCTTGCTATTTTCTCTATATAGTGAAGATAAGCAATGGTATACAGCAGAACAAATAATAACAATATCTCTGTAGTTTAAAACAACAAGGTTTAGTCTTCATACCCACTCCACTGAGCATTGACTGATCCTTGTTCTGGATTGTCCTTACTTTGAGACCCAGTTGGTAAAAGAACCACAAGTTAGAGCGTTGCTGGTTGCTTTGGCAGAAATGGAGAAGAAAAGAGCATGATGAATTGTGCACTAAGTCTTTTTTTGTTTTGTTTTGTTTTGTTTTGTTTTGTCTTTTGTTTTTGTTTTGTGTTATTGTTGTTGTTGATGTTATTTGGATAGCATCTTGCTATATAGTTCAGGCTGACCTTGAACTCACTATGTAGTCTAGGCTGGCCTCAAACTCTCAGCGATCTTCTTGCCTTAGCCTCCTGAGTGCTGAGATTACAGGCATGTGCCACCACACCCAGCTTTGAGTCTTAAATCTTCCCTGAAGAGATATTCCTCACATTGTATTGGCTAAAGTAAATCACATGACCACATCTAATTTACACACTGTGGAGAAGTACAGCTATCCCATAGATCCAGGAGGGATCAGAAAATATTGGGAGGTCTGCAACAATGACTATCATTTTTGAATTCTATTAGATATATCTTGGACTCTTTCATTCTACCTTCATGCTTCTCAACTCCTCTTTCATACTATCTCTTTAACCCTTTCTGAACTGCGTATCTCAGATAATTCACAAAGTTTCTCTTTAGCCAGATCTAGACTACTGCTCAACCCAGCCACCAAGCTTTAATTTTCGAACACTATGCTTTTCGTTTCTAGAATTTTTTTCCATATGCTCTTCTTTTACCTGTCCCTTTGCTATCTAGTAGATTCTATTTCTTCTTTTATATCTTTAAACATTTTAAAGTTGGGTTATTATTTCTACTTCTGGAAGTACAAATCCTCTTAAGAACTGAACTGCTGACCCTTGAAATGATTTGTTTTCTTACCTACTTTGTACATCTTTATTTTGGGTTCATCTTCAGTGAGACTATTTCTGTGTGTCCTGGTTATAGAAATGTCCCTACAGGGCAGTGTTGCCTCTGTGGAAGCCCTCTGGATATTGCAAGATCTGGGCCAATTCTCAATGTTAAAACCTCAGCTAGGGCATCTTAGAACCACAAAGGATGTATGTGTTCAGGGTCAACACGCCATTCATGGGCAGAGTGGCCTGGGGTTCTGCTTTCTCTTATTTCCTTCTGTTGCCTGGGATAGATATCTAGCTTTGCTAACATTTCCAGAGGCTTCTGGGAGGAATTTTCATAGCTCCCATTTAATAAACGATGTGAACCCTTATGATTTGGGGCAGCTGCAGGTTGCTGAGGCTCCCTTACCTCACCATGGGCTCTGAAATGTGTGCTCCACTCCTCATGCTGCCAGTGGAACACCAGCTCCCTTCCATTAAGGCCTATTTCAGGTTCCAACAGCCCAGTAGTATTCACTTTTTGTTTCTTCTTATAATTCTGATTTTCAGAACTTCCTTCCTTTCAAGGACCTGGCGATATCTCCTACTCAATTTGAACTCAGTTATTTATTTAAAGGCAAAAAAACTTGGTTGTTATATTTTAGGCAGAATTTCTATGTTTTTGGACTTGGAGTGGGATTCTTTTAAATCATCTCAGCTTTTTATGTTGACAAGGATTTTCTACTTTTTGATGAAAGTAAACTTGGCATGAGTGAGTTTAGTGAGATGATAATTAGTAGGTTATGAAAGGTGGAGAAAGTGTTTTTTTAAAGAGAGGATACACAAACACATACATATGTCCAAGAAAACAAACCACGGACAAGAAAA
>RJWT010045956.1:0-11535 GCA_004365215.1 Cuniculus paca | reverse complement strand
CTGCCTTGGCTGTAGGGGTCGAATGCCTGGATTGATGAGCACTCTGATCCTGATTGTGAAGAGCAAATTCTCTGTGTTTCTGCCATTCTTAGACCCAGTGGGGCTTCTGCCATTTTGGAACCTTGTGTGGCTTCTTTTGCAATTCTGGAACATAGCACTCTGTAGCTTACTCCTCAAAGCAAAAATCTTTGTTGAAAAGGATTGAGGCCCACACATACCCATGATGCCTCCAGGTCATCTTTTGTGTTCTGTTCCTTTTCAGCAATGGACATCTCAGCTCAATCTTTACAGTCCACAGATATACTGGAGTTTCTGCCACCCCTGGCCAAACTCACATTTCGAATCATCCTGCTGGACTCTTTGCTCATGACACACAACATAAATCAGGCTAAAAATTACCAATAATAACCATGCCACTGCCTCAACATCTGAGTGCCTTGAAATTTCTTCTGCCAGATTAACTAGTCCAACAGCCTTAATATCATTCTCAGGCAAAGTCTCTGGACAGGAGGAAAATGCAGACAAACTTTCTGCCAAGCTATAACACACATTGTCTGGAGTCCAACAACCTATGCATTCCCTCCCAGTAGAAACCTCCCGAGCCTGGTCTTTATTGGTTTTCTGGTCTTCTGAGCTCTGACCAGAATCTCCCACAAAGAACAGCCTAAGATGTTCCAGCTCTACTTTTTCAGGAGACATCTCCAAACCTTTCCAAACTCTTCCCACAAGCCATTCTCAAAGGTTCTTGAACCACATAGTCAGGTATAGTTACAGTAATGACCCCACTCCATTGTTACCAAATTATGTCTTTGTTACTTTTCTTTCATTGCTGGAACAAAGTACCTGACACCCAAAATTAAGGAAAAAAAGGTTTATTTAGCTTATACTTTTTGGAGGTTTCAGTCCATAATCAGCTGGCTTCAAGGCAGGGTGGCATGGCTGAGAAGAACCATTCATGAAAGCCACAAGCGACAAGACAGGAAAGGCAAAAAAGGACAAAAAGGAAAAGCACACCTCCTTCCCTCCCTTATATTGCTATTGGCCCCTGGGCAGGTGCAGTATTCACATTGCCAATCCCAGCACTAGTCAATGAACCAATCACAAGTGCTAGATTCAACCACCTCCATGACTACATAAGGCTTTGAGGGGACATTTAAACATAAATCATAACAACTATGAAATGAGTGATGCCTAAATCTGCTGCCAGCTTAAACTTTAGTGAGGCTACCATAGACCATGGCCATAAACCATCACTGTAGAGGCCTCTGAATGCTTGCATGGGTGAGTACAGTGAGATGAACCCTGGGGAACCAATTCCCTAGTCACTCACTTTTGAGAAGCGGACAAAGTAGTTTCCTTTTTGAAATTCAAAGTTCACATTTTTGGGCTATTGATACTAAGGTGGAAGAGGTCTTGCTAATTCCTTAGAGATTTTAAAAACATCTTTCTCTTTGTCCTTTGTCCTAGTTTGAAGTACAGTAAAATCTTGGGTTGCAAGTAACTTGTTCTGCAAGAGGAGCAAACAATAAATTTCAGCCTGATAAATGAGCTACTTTTTGCAATACAAGTAGTATGTGATGCCAAACATTTCATGATCACAACTGAGTCAACTCTCTCTTTCTCTTTCTGTCTTTCTCTACATCTTCTCTCTGAAAAATTGTGGATAATCATCTGCCAACAACAGGTTATGGAGGAGATCTCCTCATAGAGGAAAAAGAGAAAAAAAAGCAGAGAAATTCCTCACTTCCAATGAGATTAGGGAGACGTGTAAAATGTGGAAAACTGCAAAAGTTTGTAGAAAAGTATCACTCAAATTAGGCTGCAGCAGTGCTGGAAATTAATCTGTTTCATGATCAAGCAATGTCACATTTCTGTGAAATCCTCAAAAGTACACAAAAGTCATTGAGTATGTTCCTTATTAAAGCTGCACAAAAAGAAGATTCTATTGGACCAACAGATAGCACTTATTTCATTAGTGAACGTTGTCCTAGATAATAATCCTGCTGTCTCACTGTTCTCTCACACCAGCTAAGGTTTTCAAAGGAAAATGAAGGTTAATTTATTTTTCAGTATATTTTGTCATTTCTTTATTATTTTGTTTTATATTACAGTATTATAATCAATTTTATATTAATATTTTTTGGTTTTGGAAGGAATGATCTGAATTACTATTATATTTCATGGGGAAATTCAACTCAAACCTCATGTGCCTAGCATTTACTATGCACATTCCACTTCAGCATTTGCCTCTTTCGAGCTCTAACAAGAAGCTTGCATCAGACCTTACAATGTGCTAGGATGTATGTTCAAACCTTTCCAAACTTCTTTTGTAGACCAGTTTCAAAGTTTTCTTAACCACATGGTCGTATGGAATCACAATGATGGAAAAACTTCTCTAGTATTGATTTTCTGTATTATTCAGGTTTCTTCTGTTGGTAAAAATATATGGCACCCCAAATTTAAAACGAGAGGTTTATGTTAACTTGTGTCATTAGATAGTTAAGTCCTTGGTCAGCTGGCTCCAAGGTAGAAACATCATGGTACAGTGGTGTGGTGGGAAATGCTGCTCTTGAATGGTTTCTGGGAAGTAGAGAAGATTGGAATGAACACTTGAGAGGAAAGGAAGAAAGAACAGATACAGAATCTGTATTACTCAGTTTTCCTATTGGGTTGACACATACTAACTCACCCCTTCAGCTTAAAGATTATTTTACAGTTCCAGTGGATTTAATCTTTGGTTGGTGGGCTCCAGGGCAGAAATGCATGGTAGAAGGGCATGGTGGAGAACAGGTTATCCAGAAGGCAGAAAGCAAAAGAGGAGCCAGGTGCAAGAATAAACCATTCTAGATGATACCCCTAGCAACACACACCAAACAGGTCCTACCTCCTAAAAGCACATTCAGGTATGAACCCATCAGTGAATTAAGCCACTGATGGATTTAGTGCCCTGAAATCCCCACCTCTGAATACATGCATCTTTTCAAGCACATTTTATATTTAAACTTTAATAGTACCAAAGACCGAAAAAAAAAAAGTACAAAAAAATCTTGTTTCCATGATCCACACAGACATACCCCAAAATATGCTTTACTCATCCTGTAGGTGTGTCTTAATCCAATTAAATTAAAAATCTATCTTAGCTTTCACGTTAATAACAAAAAAATAAATATTTCAGATCATGACCTTATTTTGTTTTTTCCAATACGGTGAGAAAATAACAGTATAAAACCTGTCTATATTAAACATTTATTTGGATGTGGACATATGACCACATACACAAAGATTAATTGTCAATTTAATTTTTTTCAGAATGAATTATACTTGCATGATTACAAATATCTTATAAAGACTTTCTCACTAATCCTCTGCACCATCATATGAGAAGTCTTTTATAGTATAAGAAGACAAGAAAAAATATATGCAGTTTAGAAAGGAGCTGTAAGAGTTTTTGGTTCACAGATTTCATAAGTGTTTATGTTGAATGTCTTGAAGGAGGCAGAAAAAAAAATAACAAAAACAGAACCCTCCTAGAAGTAATAAAATGGTACATAATGTGATTCAGAGTATAAGTTCAATATAAAAATGAGCTGCTTTTCAACATACAATGAGTGAATAACTGGAATTAAAATTGAAAATAATCATAATAACATCAAAAAGAAAGAAAACACATAATTCTCATAAAAAAGTATAGATGCTTAACAGATTTACAAAGGTACCTCAATTCACGAACAATTCATTGCACAATTGTGGGGAAGGTAGCTATATACGTGTTCATGGGAGAGATGGCTATGGTTGTGTTACTCCCGCAATGCAGAAATCACTAATGGAAGTAAAATTTTGTTGAAAGTTTCTGTTTGCAAACTGAATTGTTTGCAACCAGAAGCATTCATAAACCGAGGTATTAGTGTATATAAGAAATAAAAGAAGTCTAACAGGAAAAGTTATGTTCAGAGATCATAAGTCTTCATCTTATTCATTCTTTCCATCTACATTTATACTTTCAGCACACTCTCAGCCTAAATCTTAAACAGCAATTTTACAGGTATTGATAAAATTCTAAAATTATATGCAAAGGCAAAATACTAAATCAACACAATACTGGAGGGAAAAAAGACATTTGAAGGATTAACACTAATCTTTACCAGCATTTGTAAAGTTATAATATTCAAGACAGTATGGCATTGACAAAATAATAGATACGTGAATCATTGGAACAGAAAAAAATAGTTTAAAAATAGATCCAGGAAAATATAGGTAACTGATTCTGCAAAAGAGATAATTCAGTAGGAAAAGTCATCTTCAAAGAAATGAAGTTGGAACAATGAAATTGCTATATGCACAGGGTAAAAAAGAGAAACACATAACTTAGGTATTTGCATAAAAATTTTCTAAGTAAAAGTCTAAATGTAAAATTCACAACTATGTAACTTTTGTAGGAAAAATAGAGGATCTAAGCTATCTTGCTTTTGGCAACCACTTTTTATATATGAAACCAAAAGCATGATTGATTAAATTTTTATGTAATTGAATTCTATTAAAATTACAAATTTTAATTCTAATAAAAATACAAATTTTTATGTAATTGAATTCTATTAAAATTGAAAACTTCTGTTCTGCCAAAGACACTGTTAAGACAATCAAATTAAGCCAAAGAAGGGAAGAAATCATTTGCAAATACTTATTTAATAAAGAATTTGTATCCAGACTTACAAAGAATGCTGAAAACACAACAAAGCAAAACAAACAACCCAATCCCAAAAAAAGGAAAATATATATTAACACACAAATCAGATAGATGGTAGATAAGCATATGAAAAAAATACACTCATAAGTTAATGCAAAGTAAAACATTAACCTAACATTGCCTAGTATTCAGAATGATCAAAACACACACACACACACACACACACACACACACACACACACACACACTTGCAGTAATATGATCAATTGGGGCAAGACTGCAGAGCAACAGAAACTCTAGTACATTGCTTGTAGGAATGCAGAATGGTGCAGCTACTTGACAAGCCACTTTATACCTTAGTTACAAGCTAAATGCAGTTGTACTACATCATCTAAGAATCAAGAATCCTATGGTGTTCAGGTAAATGATTTGAAAATTATGTGCCCCCCAAATCAGAAGGTAAATATTTTGTATAAGCTGTGTTTCTTATTGCCATAAACTGAAGGCAAATAAGATTTATTCTGTAGATGAAGCTGTAAATAGATTTGTAGGATATACTCATAATGAAAATCTACCTATCAGTGAAAACTGTAAGCTAATTTTAACAGGACAGAGAGAAAGATGAATCATAAATGCAGGCTGTTAAATAAAAGAAAATCATCTAAAAGTTTTGAAGTATATTTTTCTATTTAGAAAATATTCTGCAAAAATGTAGAACTATAATGACAGTAAACAGACAGTGGTTGCCAGGCAAACAGGGAAAGAACTGTTGAACAAAAAAAAAAAAAAAGGAAAAATTTTAGAGTGGTGAAATTATTCTGTCTGATTCTCTAATGTTGAATACATGACACTATTCAACTGTTAAAACCCTCAGAGTTTAAACACAGTATAGGCTAGCTAGAAAAAATAGTTTTTGAGGTAAGGCAATGTGAGGGTGTAATTCAAATTATGAAAAAATAAACTAACTGTTTTACAATTATATGAAACAATTTCATAGATGAAATGGGGAAAAAGACAATGACCTGTAACTGGAAATGACTGAAATGTTTAGGACTAAAATAAATAAAAAGAATTTCCAATAATAATAAAGTCTTGTTGATAAAGTTCCTCTACAATAGTGCATAGGTTACAATTTTTAAAGCAACTATCTGCAGAAATTAATAAATCTAAGTAAATGAGCAGTGGTTATTGGGAGTCCATTATTTCACAGATGGAGTAGAGTTGGAAAACAGCTCATGTAGTAAATGAATTAGAATTGCATCCAAACACAAAGAACTGTGTAGAATGTTCATTGATGTTTACCTTAATGTATAAATGATTACCTAGAAATACTTATAAGTGCATCACACTGGATCAGATGTACATGTTTTAGTTCTCTAGTCTCTGAGAGACTCTGGAATCATTGATACCCTTCATAAGTAAGCATACCCAGATGTTGTTTCTAATACCATTCTCCAATAAAAAGAGCCAGTTATATCTGGAGAAATGACTAAACTGGGGCCTGGGACAGAAAATACACATGTTGAACCTGAAACATCTTATAATGCTAGAAGACAGATAAGAACTCAACAAAACCAACATGAAAACAAAGGCAAGGATATGTCAAATAACTCAGGACCAAAATAAAAGAGGTCCCAAATTCCAAAATTACAGACATTTGGGGTATAGAATAATAAAATTTCTCTAGGATTATAAATCAAAGATTAAAATAAATCTGTCCATACACGAATAAATCATTGAATGAATATGTAAAAATGTGAAAAGTCAAAAGCAGAAATATACATAATTTATATAAATAGGAGGGCAAGGGTGTCCTCAAGAAGGAGTAAATGTCTTCACAGTTCAAGTGAGCTTCATACAATGATTTCTTCCAAAAAGTACAACACGGAAAAAAGTGAAGAAAGAATAAATACATAGTGGTTAAAACTGGCAAATGATATTTCAGTGATTGAGTCAGGTTAATCACAGCAGTGAGAAATCCTTCGAATAGGATGTACCTTTCATGTGCTGTGATGAAATTGCCACTTCACCCCTAGATTCCGTCTTACAAATTTGCATAACCACAGTCTAATCATAAGGAAAAAAAAACCAAGACAAATTTCAATTAAGGGAGATTCTACAAACTACTTGACTAGTGCTTTAAAGTTATCTAGGTCTTTGAAAACGAATCTATGAATCCGTTACAGAAAGAATAACCCAAAGAGCCATTGGGAATAAACATGACGTGACGTCTGGGAGGGGATCCTGGAACAGTAGTATTTTTTAAAAATAAGGAAATTAGCAGCGGTACTCACAGTAGCCAAGAAATGGAAATAATGTGTTTATCAACTGATGAATGGATGCGGAAATGTACATATATGCACAAGGGAACACTCTTCAGCCATAAACAGGAAAGAAATCCTCTCCGAGTGACAACACGGAATTAAAAATTCTTACATTCATGTGAAATAAGGTTAGTCATAGGAAGACAAATGTTGCATGATCTCGTGCATATGTGGACTCTATCAAGTTGATCTCACAGAAATTGAGAATAGTGATCACGTGGACTAGCAACAGCAGAGTTTGCTAGAGACTCATATTGGGTAATATATCTAAGAGGTAAACATGATAAATACCCATCACTCATGAGTTAAGCTCAGTTATGAAAATTTTTTCAAGTACAATAATAGATATCAATTTATTATGGAATGCACAATAACAGAAGGTGCAGTGATAAGAACAATATTAACTAAACAATAGTTTTTGCTGCAGAAAAGTAGTTACTAGCAAGCCCACAGACAGCTACGCATGTAGTCAGCGACTCCAGCTTTGAAAACGTCAACCACATTGATAGATTTAAGTATGCTGCTTATGTGAAAAGCCAGATAACTTGCTAACTTAAATGAAAGGCAGAGAGTGAGTTCTGACTATGCACTACCTAAAAGTTAGCTCAGGTTTGTGCCAGATGTGCTGCTCTTGTTTCTTGCATTAAATCTGAAATTAAGTACAAGACATGTAATAACACAGACTATCACTGTAAAGTAAGTGCTAATATAAACTGTGATGTGATCATTCACTAAATATAAATAGTGAGATGATATTAATTCTGAATTAAAAGCAAACCAAAATGCATGAAGAAAATAATCATCCCATTCTAAAATATTTTAAATTTATCACTTTAAATGGAAAAGGAAATTCAAGTATCTAAATGCATCCATTTGAACTTAACTTGTTGTATGTAGGTGATGCAGTAACTTTACAAAATCAAATTTTGTAATTTGAATTATGCTTGCAGTATTTTGATGAAGATGGTGATTTTGAATTCATGTCTTTATTCAAAAGTAGCTTATGCCTGATAATACACATGTATACATATATTTAAATGAATATTAAATGATATGCACTAGTAGAGACATTAAGCTCAATTTAGCATTCCTGTGAACAAATTTGTGCACTAAAAAAAATTGACAGAAAATTACTGCCATGCCCTGGCTATTTAGTATGGAACTATTAATAATTATCTATTTTAAAATACTGGAATATTGATTTTTTTCTAATTTTTGTTCAAAATATATTATGGAGCAGACTATGTATCACTCTAATTGTTACTCCAATTTATCTGCTTGTCTTCTGCTGATGTATATAGTATGACTCAATTCATCATGCAATACTTTTGGATTTTCAATGCTATAGTCACTATCACTACCACCACATACTTTCATCCTTTCTTGTTACAAAAATGCACTTAAACAATTCTGAAGACATTGAAACTTCCATTGAACTTGCATGAATATTTCCTACCTTGAAACTACACTTTTCTCCTTTTTATTTTGATATATTTCTAAATTGCTTGTTTTTGGCCATTGAGATGGCAATGACATTTCAAAGGATGGGAAAAATGCAGATACGATTATCATCGATTCCCTTCCTCCTCTTTGCCTGCTTTCTCACTGTTGTGATTTGACTGGGTGAGCTGAGCACTTTGTTATCTCATGTTGGACAATTACTGGGCTTCAAATTTACAGTCACAGTGATCTTATGAGACACTGTTTTCTTGATTTTCTTTCCTTAATTAGAAAATGACATGCTAAAAATATGTATTCTTATGTTTAATATTAATAACATTTAAATTATGCAATTAAGGATAAATATGCAGATAATTTAATTTGGGGTAATTTGAGATCTAGAATGCTGTCGCTATTTTGTTGATATAGAACTTCATGGATTAAAAAGCTCCTTTTTAAAAACTCCTCTGTGTATTAGATAACCCATTTTTCTTAGATGATAGGTTTATGCATTTTTTTGTTTTAGAAAAAGCAACTAGATTGAAAAACTTCAATTCAGTCCTAGTAATTCTGCTGACAAACTATAGGATATTAGAGATAGTCCTCAATAACCACAGTTCTGATTCAGATGAAAAACTCTGAATTTAAAGTGACAGTAGAAAATGGCATTGATTTCAATAACTTTAAGAAGTAATCTTCCATTGTCTGAATAACACCTTTGGCTAGTAGTTATTGAATGAAAATGTTTACCTGTGATTTTACACAGGCAAGGGTATGATTTCACAGCAAAATGAAGATCCATGAATCGTAAGAGGAAGCATTAATGCTCAAATAGCACAACGTAGGAGTGTATCACCAGACTAGTAAGTTATTTTCTCCATTTTCAACTGGATGAAGCGTTTTATTTTATTCCAAATTGGAAAAAGTTAATCATTTGAGGAAACTACTTTTTAAAAAAATCACTCAAACTTGAGTATAATCTGAGCATATTTAAGTAAGCATTCACACTGCCTGAGTTGCTTCTTTTCTTTGAGAGGAAATTCTTGAGTAGTAGTGAAATGCTGCTATGAGTGGTCATCAGGTTTGCTATTTTCATGACTATTTCTGACACCAATTAGCTGTCATATATTGAAAAGAATTATTGTGATACATAAATACATTAATTAGTGTCCTGATGGAGGATAGCACATTTGCCAGCATTCTCAGAGCAGCAGCAGAGAAGCTCTGCTACAGACGCAGCAGAGCAATCACAGCCTGCAAGTCACTTCATTGCGGCTCACCTTTCAGGAGAGGGTTTACATAGGACAGTTTAGTGGCATAATATGTGATTCTTAGTAAAAAGGAAAAAAGGAAAAAAACAAAAACAAAAACAAAAACAAACAACAACAAAAACCTTTAGACCCAGGCTAGATTGGAAGCAAATTAGAAACAAGAACCTGCCTTAACCTAAGATACTACAAATTTACTAACTGTAAGAATCAACTGAGACATAAGTAAAGATAGAACATTTCTGGATTCCATGACAACTCACTCACTCAGTGCCTCTAAGAGAGGGAACTTCTGCGAATATGTCTGGTAAACAAATGCCACAGATAATTCTGTGAATGGATTAATTAAAAAGCACTGTCTTAAAAGTACTAAAATATGAATTATTCATTCATCGGTTCAACAAATACATCTTAGAAATTTCCACGTCCATTTAAATTAAAGATGATAGCGATGTTTGCAAACAGAAAATTCATTAGTAACACCTTAATTTTTAAAATTGAGATTCAATTTGTTGAACAAATATATTAAAAACAGATTATGTTCAACCAACAAATTTTACTGATATTTCTAATATTTTAGTGATCTTAATAAAATATTATAATTATAAAGAAGTCATAGTTTTGTGACATGTTTATACAATGTCATCAGCATATACAATTTTAATAATTTAAGGTCTCTGACTAATCAAATGAACTGAGTCAAGCAGTGAAATAGTTTATAGATTCAAACTAATCTGAAACATAGTGAACCATAACTGGTTTTGCAAATTTAACTAAAATTATCTCTAATTTGCATTTTAAACTCTAATCCTAAGCAGTTAATATTCTAAAGTAGAATCATAATACTCTACATCAAATTATATCAAATACTTAAATCCAAATATAATAAATACACAAAATGTGTTTATGAAATTTTATTGTACTGCACACATGAATACCCGGAGCTTATGGATTTGATTTTGTTGTTATGTTTAATTATGAACAATCACTAAGAAGATAATCATACAATCAAAAATTGATAATAACACCTAAAGAAAATTGTCACCACTGTCAGTTTTCCCTGAGTCAAAGTTTCCTTGGTAGAATTCTGGGCTGGAAACAGTGCATTTGAATGTAGGTTATTTGACACCAAGGCTGTGTTATAAATAACTTTAGGTATAATTTCTGATATTTTGTTTTCTTTTTTCCTCTCAGTCTTGTGACCTTGAACCTTTCTACAAATTTAAGGTGAGATTTTAGAGCTGAGTTGCTCACACCTCTATGAAGGCATTAAGAGCCACACTGCTCCTACTAAGTTAGTATGATATTTAACCCTCTCTCATGATGACGATTTAATTATACTTGAACCTTTGCTTAATTAGGATGAATACTGAAGAAATAAATTAACAAATGTGGCACTATTTACAGACAAAACACACAGTAACCAAAAACAATAGATATATTATTTTTACTATGGGTTTTTTTTCAGCACCAGGGATCGAACTCATGACCTCACACTTGCCAGGCAGGCACTTCAGCCACTGAGCTAAATCCCCGGCCCTAGATATATTATTTTTAAGGGCACACTAAATTTATCGAAGGTAGTCATATCTTGTGTAGTCAGTCTAGTCTTAAGAAACTTAAAAATACTTAAATCATTCCACGTATACTGTGACCATAGAGGACTTAAAGAGGAAAAATATAAAAATATTAGCAAGAACTACCACACAAATGGAAATTAGATAATACAATGCTAAATAATGTATGGAATATGAAATCAAATCACAAAGAAAATTAGAAAATGTTTTGTTTTAAATGTTAACATCTTGTATCATAGCAA
>RJWT010045955.1:0-11546 GCA_004365215.1 Cuniculus paca | reverse complement strand
GGGCTCTCACGGAGGATGTGGGGGGCAAGGAGCAGAGGGTGGTGTGAGGTGAGGCCGTGAGAGTAGCAGGACCCAGGTGTGGAGGCTGGTTGGCCCTGGCGAGGTTGTAGAGTTCTGGGTGTGATCTCAGGGACGGGGGTTAAAGGAGCGCTCTGGCTGCTGTGAGGAGAATGAGTTGTTGGATGCCAAGCAAGGGCACAGAGAGGCTGGGGAGGAGCTGCAGTCACCCAGGCAGCGCGCTCTGTTCAGCTGCAGGAGGCTGCTGCCATAGGTTTGGAAAGATGCGACTGAAATTCAAGAAACACAAAGAGCTGGAACCAAGAAGTCTAGTGACGTCTGGTACAAAGAGCAAAGAAGGGACCTGGAAAGAATGACTGCAGGATTTCTGGTTTGAATAACAGGGTAAAGGCAGTTGACATTTAGTAAGATGGGAGACTCTTTTCTAGAGAGACAAAACTTACAATTACTTTCATAGTGTTTTGTTTTGTTTTGTTTTGTTTTGTTTTGTTTTGTTTTGTTTGAGACAGGGTCTTGCCATGTAGTTCAGGTTGGCCTTGAATTCACTATGTAGCCCAGGCTGACCTTCAAACTCATGATGATCCTCCTGCCTCAGCCTCTTGAGTGCTGGGACCTTTTTCGTAGCTTATAAAACCCACTTTACCACTATCCTCCTATAATCCTAATACCCTCTCCATTCAATTTCAAAATAAAACTTCTTGGTTTTTGTTAACAAACATTCTTTTACCTTCTTCCAACATTATTCCTTATTCACTAAGTTACTAAATAGTTACTAAATATATGTTTAAAGTGTCTGGTATACCTGGGTCAGAGTTTCAATTTGTAAATTTACTGCACACCTATAGACGCAAGCCAATCTTACAATTTTAAGTAAAGATATATTCCTCTGATATATAAGATATATTCCTCTCATATATAAGAAAGCAGGTGTAGATATGGTTCGGAGAACAAATGCAGTTACTTAAAAAACGATCTTTTGGGGCTGTGGCTGTGCCTCAGTGATAGAGCAAGGGCTTAGGATGCATGAGGCCCTGGGTTTGATTGCTAGCACAAAAAATATAAAAGAAAAAAAATTTTTTAGGAAAATATTTATGAAATATTGAAACATTATGTTAAAGAAAATGAAACGTTAAAACCTAAGAAGAATCCTGAAGTCAGTAATGTGAAAGAAAGAACAGTTAAAAATTTGCTTCCAGTACATTTGTGTGTGTGTGTGTGTGTGTGTGTGTGTGTGTATGTTTTTGAGAGAGGGTTTCACAATGCAGTTCAGGTTGGCCTTGAACTCGCTTTGTAGCTCAGGCTGGCCTCAAACTCAGAGTGATCCTCTTGCCTCAGCCTCCCGAGTGCTGGAATTACAGGCATGTGCCACCACATCAGGAACTTCTTTGAACTTATGAATTACATGATATTTAATTCTTTTGAGGTTAAGAATTTTTAATTCTTTTGAGGCTAATTACAGCAAACTTTCTGTGTATAAAAATATAGGATATGATCAATTTCTTTCAGATATGCTCTTTTGAACATAAAGAACAAGAAGTATTTTAGGGTAGAGTTTGTGAGGAAGTTCATAACTTTTCAGAGTGATCTATCTAGTGCATTTTGAAAATTGGTATAAGATTAGCAAGTCTAACAGCATCATTTTTCAGGGCCCTGTAGTCTTGTTTGATCAACTGAGAACACAGCGAAAAAGTAAGAAGCAACATAGTTGTTTTATGAGGCTGTCCACCTGCCACCTCATCTGTTGGATGTGGAAGGGTCTAGGTATTCTTAGCTATAGACAGCAGGATCCACTCAGCTAATTTAAGCAGAGTTAGTATAGAATTTCCAGGTGGACCAGGAAACTAAGTGTGGATATTTCAGTCAGGAATAAGCAAACAAAGACACAGTCACCCTACAATGACGTTTCTAGCAGAACCTTGATGGTTCCTACTTGCAGCTACTCAGCCTACGTGCTGCTGGGTCCAGAGAGAGGGACCTTGGCCATGGCTGCTCCAGAACAACAAACACTTCCACCTCTAGAAGGTTCCACCGCCCTTCTCCAGCACCACCTTCCTGGCTCACTTTTGCTCATCAAGACTCAAATGGGTCCATCTGTCTGGCGTGATCTAGAATGCTTTTCTGCTCTTGTAAGGAGGCGGACAGTGGCCAGTCCCAACCAGGGTCCAATAAGTGCTTGTTGTGAGGGAGTCTAGGAAGCATGGCTTTTACCCTTGAGCCTCTACAGAGCAGATAAGTACCTTACATGACCCTGAGATGATGTTTGAAATAATTTACAGTGTCTGCTGCAGACGATGAACAGAATCACCAAAAGAAACCATTTCCCAAATTCCCGCTCCCAGCACTAAGTCCGCTCCAAAGAAACATGTATTGGAGTCTTGGTTATCTTTATCAAGTGTTCTCCTTTTGAGCACTTCTCTTTCAGACCAGATCAGCATCATTATGCACAGAACATATCCATTTAGAGCCAACAGGCTCTGAGGGGCCCTATTGTCCCAAGGAAGTCTTTGGACAAGGGACAGTCATCAATCTCTCCTTAGCTCAGTGGCCTTGCATTTTCCTGATTTCTGTTAGGCCTCTTCTGGTTTAGGTCAAATCAAGGGAGAGATTGTATTTCTTTATTTTTTTATTTTTATTTTTAGTTTTATTTATTTTTTTTTTTTGAGACAGGGGCTTACTTAGTAGCCCAGACTGGTCTTGAACTTGCAATGATCCTCCTGTCTCAGCCTCCCAAGTGCTGGGATTACAGGTGTACACCACCATGCCCAGCACAGATTCCATTTCTTAATTTTAGGGTACTAAGCTAACCTAAATTTTGAATAATGATGATACTATTTACTTTTGTTTCATGGGATAGTGGTGAAGACAGAGTAGTTTTTAAAAAATATCTTGAGTCAAAGATGGTAGAGGAGGCAACGGTTTATTACTTCAGATACCCCAACGCTGCCTCTGTGGATGGAGTTTCTCAAAGAGTACAATCATTCTCTGATAGGCAGAGAACACAGTGTCAATAGTGATTGATTCCAACTGGATTCCAACCAGGGAAGATCTTGAAGGAGAAAATTCTAATACTTTCATGGTTTCCTCAAGTAGGAGTCTGACAACGCGTTTGACAATCTCACCACCTGTCCCAGTACTATACCAGAAATTGGGCTCCCTAAGGTGGATGAGAAGAGAGCAATGATGTCTAATTAATCCCATCTTTGTGGACCAGGACCACGCTCAAGTTTGCATTGGTTCATCTCACAGTTTTGGGGCTGGGACCAGGGTTAGCAGTAGAAATTCTGGATTGGGTTTAGAAGGGCATGATCCAGCATCAGGAACAATGAAACCAGTGAAGATCCTAGCCCCTAAGACACAAGAAGGAGACTTGGCAGTTCGAGTTTGATGCCTTCCTTATCACTCAGCCTCTACTGGGACCTGGGCTCTGACAACCCCTTCTTAGTTTCACTAAGGCACTGCAGCAGCCGCTGATGTAAAACCAGAGTTGCTACTGACTTTCAATACCTGGGAAGGCCACGGAGGAGGGGATATGGCTTGCAACCTCTTTCCACTGAGGGGAATGGAGAATTCTGAGGATTGGAGTTGAAAGTCTCCATCCAGAAGCTTCTGGACTGATCACAGGATTTCATCTTGATAAACTCATCCGAAGTTGAAAATATCAAAAGTGGAAATGCATTCACCGTATGTAACTTGCTGAGCAAGCTCACTTAGCCGTGCAGTACTCGGGCTGGTGTCAGGGTTTGACCCAGTTAGCCTGGTGGCCGACTGGAGCTGTGGCTGGATGTCACTGTCCAGCACTTGAAGAGAGGCTCGGATTGTACCTCATTAGCCTGGGAAAAGAGAAAATTAAAATTTGAAGTAGAGATTCCACTGTAAGTTTGGCACCATTGTAAAGTTAAAAATTTTTTAAGTCAGGGACCGTCTGTGTTGCCTTTTTGACTTTTAGAAATAAACTGTTGATAAATGAGAAACAAAGAAGGGAAGGCAGAGGAGAAGGAAGAAAAGAATCCTTCGCACACTGGTAACACCGCTGTGGCTCACTGAGGGAGGTATTTGTCTTGGTCTCCTCTCCCTAACGAAAAATAGGAATCTGGCGGGAAGAGTTTAGAAAAATATACAAGTCACATATTATCAATGGAGAAAGTAAAAGCCAAAGAAGGCAGTGCTGACACCTGAGAAGAAAGTTTTGTTTCATAGTACCTAATTCATTGTCTTTTATAGTGGATTTTATTTGAAGTCTGTATTTTAAAGAAAGGTTTCCACTGGGGCAAAAGTGAATGTCAGTTCTAACGAAGATACTAGAAGCTCATTCAAGTTCGCACCACTTTAAAAGAAGCAAATAGGTTTCATCTGCTATCAAGGGCTCTTCGGAAACCATTCCTGGCTCTTGCCGTCATCCCCTCTGGTGCACACTCGAGGTCAAAGTTCACAAGGGGTGGTGTCCACATCCTGTGCCCTTTTCTTTTTTCCCAAGTTTCCATTTCCTGTACCACTCTTACGATTTGCAGCTTCTCAGGAATCAGTGACCGAGGCTTGGTGGAATGAATAGCAATGTTTTCTCGGTCTGGAGAGGGTACACCTTTCTGCTAGGCACCCGCTGTCTTCCAGGGCTATTTGGAGCCCTTGGAACGGAGGTGCGCTCAGGCTGGCTCAGGGTGGTCCCCATGCGTGGGAAGGAGCTGGCCTCTGGCTGAGATTCAGAACGGGGTTCCCCTGGGCTCTCTGAGAGCACAGGCTTCTCTTGGACTTTCTAGATCCAACAGGCTTGACCTCTCTCTCTGAAACTTTTCTTTGGTCTGGGTCTTCTTGCCTCTTGTTTAATGATTTCCTGACTCCTCTATTCTTCTTGTTGCCGTCTTCATCACCTTATGACTGCCTTATAACTTCAGCTCTTTCTATATTCTTTTGATTCAGGTTTCCGCAGTTTGACTCTCTCTCAAGTAAGCCTCATTGATGCAGGGTCTTCCCTGGTGGCTTGTCCATGAAGAGGCCACCCCTCGGTTCCATCTGTTGGGCAGGGATGCAGTGGAGTCTTGAATAGAACACGTGGCTGCTTGGTCTTTGAAGACAGCAAAGTTTGTGGGAGGGTTGGGTGCTGGGATTCCTTAATCTATGATTTCTTTGAGTTTAATCCATAACGATGATCCTTGGACTATTCTTTTTGTGACAGAAGGAGAAATTAGATGGCAAAGAATAACCTGTCAATGTAACTGAATACTTCAGGACTCAAACAGTGAGGTATAAACCTTGATTGTCTTAAGATCATTTTGCTAACTGGCCTAACCAGTTCACTGGGCATCATTTTAGGACCAAGAACACACCGTCCTCGGGATCGTCACCTGGCCAAGCTTGAAGCTGAGATCTCACTGTTTTCTTCTCCCCATTGGTTAGCGACCTCTCTGGGCCAGGCTGTGTGGGTCCCTTGCTCTGTGTCCCCTTGCCCTCCTACTACAGCAGCCCAGTGAGTTTGCTGCATTAGAAAATCTAGGTTCAGGGAAATCTTGGCCTTCCAGAGTCTGTAAAAGGCCAGTGTGGTGAGAATTTCACAGCACTTAGGTTTTAGACCTCTCTCACATGCCTGTGGTTTGTGCAACAATGTTAATGAATCCTTGAGGGTATTTTTATGATCAGCAGGCATCAACCTTCCCCAGGATCTCCCAGGCCAGGGTTACTCTTCCGCTGCTGCTGTAAATGTCCGTGGACCTGATGCACATTTTGTCCATCGAGGATGCCGCAATTCAGGCATCTCTACCCCCATGTTCAGCCTTGCCCAGCGGGGAGGCATCACTCTTATGGACATGTGATGAGGCAGATTAGGGAGATGTATTAGGCACAAACCATCCTTTATTTCTGCTTATCCCACTGGCCTCTCTGCCACATTCTACTCTCCCCCCCACCTAACTGCTTGCATTGATGGTGCTGGCCACATTCCTGCTCTTGGCTAAGTGGCTCCTAAGTTATATCTGGAAGCTTTCTCCTTCCGTGATCTTGTCTGTTTCCATCTTCCATGTTGCTGCCTCTGAGAAGCCTGACTTGGTTCCTCTCTCTCCAGGACAGGACTGGATTTCATATCCTCCCAACGCAACCAGTGCCCAGTCTTGGGGGTCCATGAGTGCTCAGCACATAGAGCGTGCCCAGTAAGTACTCATCCAACATTGAATGAAACTTGACTCTGGCTAGTGGGATCTTCTTGTTCATTCTACATTCAGGGTGATGTTATGCACTCTGCTGGAACTCTCAAGTGGTGCTTTAATAATAACAATACCCAATATTTCTAGAAAAAGTATGTATATATCAATACTCCACTAAGGGCTTCCACGCATCCTATTTGCAGCTCAGTGCTCTTTTTGACTAGTGAGGTAGACGTCCTCACCCTTCCAAATTCTCAGGTTCTACATCCATGAATTCAACCAATCAGACTGAAAATATTTTTAAAAATTGTATCTGTGACAAACCTGCACGCACATATTTCCTTGTCATGTGCTCCTAACTGTCACATCGTGTGAGGTAGTGTAAGAAATCTGACAATGATTTAGAGCATACAGAGGGCTATGCCTAAGTTACATGGGAATATTATGCCATTTTCTACAAAGGACTCAAGCATCTTGGGGTTTAGTTATCCATGGGGATCCAGAACCAATGTCCTAACTACTGGGAGATGAAGGTACTGTTTTCGACTCTGCTATAGACAGGAGACTGAGACTTGAGAGGAGATGTGAATGACCCACAGACAGAGGCCAAGTGGTGGAGGCAGAGTCTGAACCAGACTGTGTGGTCCCAGACTCACGCTGGAAACTTCTGTGCCTGTGGTGGCACCACTGCCATCAAGCCCCCGGGTTCCTCTGCTCTGCAGCGCTGAAGAAAGCAGCTGGCAGATTTGTTTTGTAAGTCCCCTTGCTCTCTATTGGGAGTCTTAAAAGGGTCTTTGACTGAAAAACAAAACAAAAAAGCAAACCCCAAAGCCAGGGTGTTCTGCTGATGGAGGCATGCATTTTTTTTTTAATTGTGGTTCTTATTTATTTGGGTACAAATTCAATTTCTTCCCCTCTTCTGTTTTTCTTGTTGGTATTCGTGGTGGTATTGTTTTTAACTTATGCAATTAATACCAAAGTGTATTTTTCATTCTCAGAGAAATAAACAAATTAAAATACATGAAGGAAACTATCAAAGGCCTCTTCACAGCCTGCTTTCCCACATCAGGCAATCCCATTGTTTCCCTCAGAGATAACAATTGTGAGGAGTTTGGCGTGGATCTTTCAAGTCCCTTCTCTGTATATTCATACACACAGATGGTGCTGGAATAAAGTTCTCTTTGCACCTAAATGACACACTCTGTGCATTGTTGTTATTTGATCTTTCCTCACAACGGACCCCACATCATGGAGATTTTTTTCATGGCTGCAAATAGATCAGCCTTGTTCTGTTTGAGAGCTTTGCAGTAGGTATGACTCATTAACTCTTTCCTTCGTGGTGGGGTGGAAATTTGGGTTTTCTTCAGAAAACCTTGCAATGGAAGCTTACTTTTGCTTTTTAAAAATTGTTACTATTATTTGTTTTAGAAAAATGCCCCAAACAAGAATGTTCCTTCTGTGTTGGAGTAACTGTTCCCTTTCACGCACTCATCCAGTTAGCTGCTCGTCCTTTCTAGAATATGGACAGCAGGCCACTTTGTTCTGGTACAATTAGCCACTCACAATTATCTCCCCCTCCCATCTCCCCTCCTAGCAGAGAGGATGTGGTCACACTTGGCTACCCGGTTGCATAATGGTCTCCCAGCCAGCACCCATTTTCTCCTGTTTGTTTTCCAGAGAGTCTGCATCACTAGCGCAGGGATCATCAGCCGTGTCTGATGGGGGCATGGTGGGGTATGTGCGGTACAGTAAGTGTCGTGTATGTATCATGTCATGTGGTGGTGTGGTGTGTGCGTAGGAGTGTGTGGGGCATGGAGGGTGGGTAGTGTTGCAATGTGTATGGTGTGTGTATGTGTAGCATATGTGTGAGGTGTAGGATGTGTATGTTTTTGGTGTGGTATGTGGTATGCAAGTGTCAGGTTCTGTGGTGTGGAAGGGGATGTGCTTTTGTGTGTAGAGTGGTGTGTAGAATGTATATGTATGATGTATGTGATGTGGTGTGATATGTGTGACATGATGTGCGGGGTGTGTATGGTGTGGTGTGTGTGTGTGTGTGATGTGGTATGGCATGTGCATGGATTCAGATAGCAGCCTGCTCTCTATGAAGGCAGGAGGGCCCAGGGAGGGAGGTTTGCCCAGGGAAGGGCACAGGAGGAAGCCTTGTTCCTAACCATCCCCATGTCCTTGCCCTTATAAGATTATTCCCAGTGAGGAAGGTACATGGCATTAGTGAACAGATGTTTCTTTTTGTTCTGCATGGAAGCGGATGCCCAGGAATCTGCAAAGTTGGAATCTCCTTGTGGGGAGAACTTGGTGAAGATGTCTTCCTAGGAGGCATCTTTAGGGGAAATACTCTTCAACACGTGGCCCATGGATGAGCTTCACTGGTGATTTTACAGGAATCCCTTGTTGGTCATGAGTCTTTTTACTACCTTTAAAGGTCTATTGGCTGCTCTAGTTTTGGTTATTACAGGGATCTACTCTATTGTAATTAGCCCAATGCAGATTTTTTTTTCTTAAATTGATTTACAGTTAAAAGTTTTCTCTTTCATTAGCATCCTGAGTTTTCCACTAGCAGTTTTTTCTGTCCACTAATGTCCAAAGGGATGCTTCAGTCATGAGCACTCAGTATGTGGAGGCTGGACAAGTCCATGGTCTGCTACTCAAGATAGTTACCTAAAGATGGCGCCAATCTGGGGCTTTAAAGATATTTCAAGGTTCATCCATTATGACACCAAAATGATGAGTTTTTTCTGTGAAAGACGGATGAGTAGAGTACCTTGGAGTTATGGTCACATAATATATAAATCCTTCCTTCTTTCTTTCCTTTCTTCCTCCTACCTTCCTCCTTCCTTCCTTCCCTCCCTAGTATACCATTTATTTTCCCTGAGAATTTAAGTGTTTACATTCTATATATTGTTGTATTTCCTTTTTTTTTTTTTTTTTTTGGTACTGGGAATTGAACTCACAACCTCATACCTGACAGGCAAATGCTGTGCCGCTGAGCTATATCCCTGGCCCTGTATTTCCTTTTCTTTAAAAATATATTCCATGTGATGTAAATAATTTACCTCATTGTTTAAAAGATTGTAGGAACATGTAATAATAGGAAGTGAAAATTCTTTATGTATGTGTGTCTCAGAGGTGACTTTGTTTTTCTTGGGTTTTTAATCTACCTTCTTTTCATTTCTCTCAGACAATGCATTTGAAAACAGTCCATTAGCATAGTGCACCTATGATACCTCCCCTCCTCTCCCTCTCCTTCCCCTCTCTTTCAGAAAAGGAGTCAGAGGTAAATTTATGTATTAATTTATACATTCATAACCAGTAGTTGCCGTTCCCAGAACCTGGGACTCTAGATGATGCCCAAGGTCAGAACAGTGTACTGGAGTTATTTTTAATGGCTCTTCAGTACATTAAGATGAAAATACATAGGTCCCATGTGTTATGCATGGAGGGAATCCAAGTCCTTCATTCCGTTTCTCTCTGAGGTTTGTAATGGGGTAAGGATAAGTGCAGGAAATCGGGTGAAGATGGAAAGACACTGTGGCCTCAGTCCTCTCTCAAATGAGCTTCAGGTGACCCCTTTCCTCTCCAGCATGCCTGTCTTGAGGAACAAGATCTATGCACGTGCAGATCCGGCCCAACTTTCTGCATGGAAAGTCTTTGGTAACACATCCATAATCCCTCCCCTCAAGAACCAGGGAGATACCAGGACCTCAGACATCTTAAAACCTGGGACTTGGACAATTTATCAGCTCAGTCAGGACCAGCAGCCGGGAGCTTACGCCAGTGCCCAGTCCTGCAGCCAGGCTCGGGGCCTGAGCCGGGTAGCCCTTTCCTCCCAGAGCGCCTGCATTTTTTGAGGATGGAGTGAATGTTTGTGTTTTCATGAGGCCATGCAAAAGGAATGTGAATTTTAGAAAAGAGCCCTATTTGTTAAAATGATAATTGCTAGAATGCTCTGCAGCCGTCCATACTTGCTCTTCCACACTCTCATGAAAGACAAAAGAAAGGGACAGGCTCTGGCCTTGATGATTTGTGCCCAAGGCCCCTCCAGACGAGAGAATTTTACTGTCATTTCACTTATAATTTTTATTAATAGCTTGGATTTCTCTTTGGCCACTGAATATTTCAAAGCAACTCACTGGTTTAAATGGCATCCAAGAACTGACAAGACCTATGGTTACCCAGACTAACTGCACAGATGGAGCACGTTAATAGAATAATAAATGAGTGTATAAATATGCATAATTTATTTGGATCAATATCTGTGCCTGATTACACCGTGGGCTATTTCAGATGTTTCAAACCAAGCCTGGCTGGCCCCTGCAGACACCCCCTGCTGTCATTTCCTCAGGAAGTGACCTCATCTCCCCTCGAGGAGGAGGGCTCCCTTTAGTGCCAACCCTGGAGGGTTGGGATCAACTGCAGTTTTTCACTTGCTCCTTACAGCTACGACAAGAGTCCCAGGACACAATCTGCCTCCTTGTGTCCTTACATTTGCTCGGTGCCATGCGACTGAAGTGAGCTCACGTGGTGGGGAGAGGGGTGAGGCAGCGGGGAAGAACTGGCTTTGGGAACCTGGTTGCTTTCCATGCTTTCTCAGGGTCATGAAAGGGAAGACAGGGGAAGATGCCTGGTAGGTTCAAACATCTGCATGTCTTGGCTTTCATCATCTGGAAGTGTCAGCCTCCATTACCGTAGATCTCCATGACGAGCAGTGTTAGGGCCAGATAGTCTGGTGCAGAGGTTCTCCAGGCAGACTAATGACCTAGTAAAAATCTCATACACCTTACCAGCTGCAAGGCCGTGGGCTGCTTACTTAACTTCTTGGTGCCTTAGATTTTCCTGCCTGCAAATTGAGGATGACAGGCCTTCTCGTCATGCTCAGAAGAGGCTGAGCTCCAAGAAGAGCAAAGTGGAAAATGACCAGCCACCTCAAGCCTGCATACAAACCAACCTGGAAAGGGAGGAAAGGACATCGTTTTCACAGGTGACTGCTTTAGCAGTTTGATAGAGGTGATTTTGTTCCTTTAGGGCCTGTCTAAACTCCTCCTCAACTCCAGGACAATTGTCTCTCGGTATCCATCAGGCACAGATTCCAGGATCCCAGCAGATAACAAGCTCTGCAGATGCTTAGGTCCCTTCTACAAAACGGTCCAGTTTTCGTACAGAACTTGCGCAAACCTCCCACGTACTTTAAAACATCTCTAGATTCCTTGTGATACCTAATGCAATGTAAATGCCAGGTAACTATTCTGTTCTGTTTAGGGGATAATGACAAAAAAAAGTCTGTCTATGTTCAGCACAGACTGTTTTCTTCTTCTGAATGTTTTCTATCTGTGGTTGAATCCATGGATGCAGTTTTTCCCCCTTTGTTTCCTGTAAGCTCTT
>RJWT010045954.1:0-11530 GCA_004365215.1 Cuniculus paca | reverse complement strand
AAAGATTTTAAGGTATAACTGAAAACACTTTTTCATATATTCAAGTAAGGAAATGCAGGTTCCATAATTAAATTTCATTGGAGCCAACAATAGGTTTTCTAATTTAAAGGAAACCTTTGTATGAATTATAATAAAAAGCTCATGTACAAGATGGTCCTGAAATATTTTTCACTAAACACTATGGTACAGCTATTGTGCCTAATTTGTATTCTGTGTTTCTATACATAATATACAACATGTAAAATTTTAAACTGACATTTTTTTTTACAAAACTGACATTTTTTACAAAACCTGAATGTCGTATAAAGATGCTATGGCTACAAAACAAAAATTGGAGGAATGTTCTTTAATTTTCCTGTCATTTTGCTTTAAAATTGATTTGTATTCATAGTTAATGTATGAATCAATCATCTCATTAAGATTTTATATTATTCATTTGAAAATTAATTTGCATTGCTCAAGGACAATATATTTCTTGCAATATAATTTTTTTCTGTTTAACATACAGTCTGATACAAAGAGAAATTTTCAGTTACTCGGAAACTTGAGAAGGACTTCCAAGCCTGCCAATGTAGCACCCTGCTGCTGGATGGCCAAAGGACTTTTGGCATTTATGATAGAGTCCTTCATTGAAGTTTGTTGTATGTTTTAACTGCTGGCTCTGAAACAGAGCTGCTTGGTCTGGTGTATTTTTGTAACTCATTCTACTGTCTTTTGCACAAGGTACATGAAAACAAAATATTCTAACAAATTCAAAGACTATACAAAAAGAGGTCATTGTCAGGTTAATCACAGCCATGTCAATTTCAGCATGCAAAATATGCATAATTAATGTAAAACAGGAAAACAAATTGGCAAAGAACCGCACATTGGTTTTATCTTTCAGGGGCAGATGGAATTTTCAATACTTTTGGAATGTTTTGAAAAGACAATATGAAAATAAGGAATAATATGATAAAAATTTCAGTAATCGTGAAAAAGTAATTTTGACTACTGATTACTGTTTCTGAAGTTATTTTCTTTTCTTTTTTTTTTTTTTTGCAGCACAGGGATTGAACTCATGACCTTGTGCTTGCCAGGCAGGCACTTAGGCCACTGAGCTAAATCCCCAGCCCTCCAAAGTTATTTTCTTGAGCAAATGTCCCATTCGTGTTCATGAAGAACAGGATATAAAATTTAAAGGAATATATAATATGCATTATAATTGTAAATATGAAAAGAAAATTTAGGATTAATTTTGTTTTCCATTCTTAACTTCTGCTACATTCTAAAAAGAAAATAATGGCTTTAATGTATGTGAATTTTTTTATTTAAAGGATCACAGAAAATTAATAAGGATTTGTTTTGTTTTTGACAATGAAAAATGTATTTTCCACATTAAGAAAAGGAGTTATAGAAAATTGTAAGCACATAGGCAAAATAAACTAAAAATAGGTAAGATAAGTAAACTAAAATAGGAGAAGTAAATCATGACAAAGAGTAAATAGTAGGAAAGTAAGAAACCAGGAATGTGATTAATGCATGAAATGCATTACAGAGTAATAAATAAAGTCTAGATAGTTTGGAAAACTCCAGTCTTCATCAGTGTTGTCTCCAGAGAATTTTGTATTTGGCCACATGATTGAATGCTTCCAGACCACAAAGAAAAAAAAGGGTTCAGACCAGAATTTAATCAGATTATCTTGGTTGAATCCCGACCAGTTGTTAGCATTGCTAATCCATTGACTGCCTGAATCGTGCTGCTCTGGATGGCCTTTTAAAGCAAAATTCTGTTCATACCATTTCATTGCTTAAAATCTCTCGTACAATCTCCAGAATTAAGAACAAATAAGGTTATGACTCCTATTAGTATCTTTTTAATAATCCAATTTTGCCAATATGATAAAATAATTTTAAAATATCTCCACTCTAAGTTCCTGGAACACAGTTTCAAAAATTGTTGGAACCTTAGCAGAATTAAAATCAAAGCATGACACAGAGGAAGCATCATGATTCTGTAAACTTCTCAATTAAGATATGTCTCAAAGTAATCGCTATACTGAATTCTGCAAGATGCTCTAACAAACAAATTCAAGTTTCAGTTTGTTGGAACCTCAATTAATAGCTTGTCAATCAGAAGCACAGGTCTCAATTTTGAGCTAGTAATCTCATTTGGTGGGGACAGTTGGAAGAATGAGCCCTTAGCTGGGCATAGTGGCGCACTCCTGTAATCCCAGCACCAGGGGTGCTGAGGCAGGAGGATCCTTGCAAGTTTGAGACCAGCCTGGGCTACAACATGAGCCCAAGGCCAGCCTGAACTGCATAGCAAGACCCTGTCTCAAAAAATTGAAAAAAAAAAAAAAAAGAAGAATGAGCCCTTTACTTGTGGGATCTGACTGTAACTCCAAGAAGGTGAGGCAGAGTTTACTTGAATCAGAGGGCACTCTGTGGGTGTCTCCTGAAGAATTTCCTTATGTTTTGGGAAAAAATCCACACATCTGTTTTAGCAAGTACATTGTTGAGTGGTTGAGTATCAGAAAAACACTTTAGTTATCCTTACCTCTTAATAACCAACAAAACTACTTTCTGAAGGTCGTCACTCACAAACTAAGATACCATATATGAAGGTAAAATATATTAAGTAATTTTTAATTTTGTAGAAAAATAAATATTCAAGTGTGATAACATTCTATATTGTGTATGTGTGGTTTAAATTTCGACCTTCTCAGAAACGTGTTTCAAATCCTTAATCCAAAGGTAGAGACAGGTGGATTTTTCTTTTATATTTTATTTCTAACAGTCTCCCTTGCATAGGTATAGATGTTGCAGAGGATAAGTATTGGTCACTATCATAGAACATCATGGTTTATTTTCAGCATCTACAGTATACCGGTTTGAAAAGGCAGAGCATTCGATCTTTGATTAGCGTGAGAGATGTCATTTTTCTAAAGTCTAAAGATTTTAGAAAGTAAACACTGTGCTAAAATTTAAAAAAAATCTAATTTAACTCATTCTCTTTTATTGATTGCCAGTAGTCTCCTGTTAGGTCTTAACATCCATGTTCAGTTTATTTCCCAAATCATTGCCTTCCAGTTAATTGAGATATGCCCAGTCATTGACAAAAAGATTTCTTTACATTTCTCCAGTCATGTACTTAGGTTAGGACGCACACTGTTTCTTTCACATTCAACTAAGGAATTTAATTCTGCCCTAGGAGTACAATTGATACACCAGCTTGTCTCTGATGGCACATTTCTGCCAAAATCATATACTGACTACAATTCTTTAGATAATAATAATAAAAAAGCTAGTTGATCATAACACTGTGATCTCTCAAGTGGAATTAATAGTAATAGTTTGAAGCCATAATTCTTAACTTACATAGCGGTTGTGCCTGTAACACTGAGTTATGAAAAAGATGACTTTTCATGCAGAAATACAATAGCACTTAAATATTAAAAAACTCTGTCTACAACAATGTGAATGTTCTGAGTATTTTCTCAGGCAAAATTACTGACGGATTCAATGAGAAATTTCCTTTAGTACACAGTGCAGAATTAACTCACTTAATTTTTCTTGAGCTACATTATGCTTCTGCAGTGAGAAATATATACATGCCTAATAATATTGTTAAGAGTAAGCTAAGGGATCTGTACTTGCTCTTTTATTATATATAAATAAATGTCTGTATAGATCTTTACTTCTTTAATATATATTGTTATTTCATATCTTGACATAAGAACTATTCTATGAAGTCCTTGATAAATATAGTAAAGCTATGCAACCATTCAGTGTACTCCAGTAAATTTGCATCTGTGTTTCTTGTGATGATGCTGCATTTTGCACTCTTTCATATTTCAGACCAAGAATGTGACATTCATCAATAGTTAGGAATTGCGCTTGCTATAAAGCAGAGCCCTAACACATAGATGTGCCAAACTGATGAAAAAAATGAATTGAAAAGAAATGAAGCAATCTCTAATGAACAGGCAAACATGACTTGTTTAGCACTGGAAAATCAATGAAGTAAAACAGTCTCTCCCACCAAGTGAATAACATGAAAATCAACCTACCACTGAACCCTGTAATTTCTCATCCTTACACCCACCATACACATGGTACCACCATTCTGAGGTGCCTGATTTTCACCATTGAAGGTAAGATAAAATATGTTTCTTTAACAGCTCCCGTTTACTCATTAACCCTTTGCAGTCTGATTTTTTGAAGACTCTTGTATTGCAGTTTGTTTGGATCAGAATCATGGAACAAATCCTGCAGCCAGAATTATGGAAAGAATTAAGTTTGTGAGCTGAGGTACCACGGTACTCAATAATAAATGCGTGGTTATCAAAACCAAATACTATAGATGTTCTCCCATGGTGGTTCTGGGGAGACTACTTTCTTGTTGCCCTCCTACTGAATGCAAGTTTCTTCAAAATCTTCTACGGTGCTATTTCTTGTCCCCTCACCTTCATCTGACCCCAACTGCCTTCCAATTTTATCTCTTCTCATTTTTTCTGCTTTGTTCCCCTTACCACTGGACTACTGCTTTTTGAATTTCAATTATCTCTATGTGCTATGCTCTCAGATATATACCTTCAGTTTTATTTCTTTTCTAAGAACTGACTCTGAATTTCGACTTCTACTCACAAATCTCTGTGAATATCCTCTGGATAGTTTAACTCCTTGGCTTCAGACTGGCTTGATCATCCTGTGTTTATGCACTCGCTGTGACCCAGACACTGCTTTTCATGGAGGGCACGTGCTGAGGCAGGGACAGCACCTCCCTCTGTGCCACTCTCCGTGTAGAACCATATGCATAGATTAAAAGCGACTAAGGCGGTAAATATCAGTGCAAATATAGTAAAGATCAGAGAGGGTGGTCTTTTTTTGTTTTGCAGTTGCTTCATTTCTTCTAATTGTATCACGATTTTCCCATACATCCAACTGGAAACCTCAGATTTACTCTTCATTTCTCCAGTTGACAATTCCTTTTCGTTTTACTTCTTCACCATGATTAGAATAAGCTCTTGCTTTATGCACATCTACCTTTCAAGTGTCTTTCCTCTTGTAATACTATACTCAGGCTGGGGGTGTAGCTTAGTGGTAGAGCACTTGCCTAGTGTGTGCAAGGCTTTAGGTTCAGTACTCCAAAAGAAAAACAAAAAGAGCATTGGCAGGGCCAGTGGAACACATCTGTAATCCCAGCACTTGAGAGGCTGAAACGGGAAGATCACTAAGTTCAAGGTCAGACCAAACTATATTTCAAGAAAGAAAAATAAAAATAAAATACTGTAATCATTTCACTCCTTTTGCTTAAGGCTTTCTTAGTGGGATTCTATATGATGAGCACCAGCCTATGTTCTATTCCTCCTTAACTCACACTCATATTCAATAAATTAGGATCCATTTCATTTTTCAAATATATTTCTGCCTGCTTTTTTATCTGAATTACTTTTGTCCTTACCTGAGAAACTTGAACCCCTATAATATATTTTATCAAGGTTTAGACAAATTTCAATTGCCAAGAAACATTTACTAATCCTTGTATCTAAACACAAATTTTCTCTCTAAATTTTCAGGAAAGTTTGCTTGCATAATTTTTAAATCTTGGATGCTTTTTGTTTCTCTCTCTCTCTCTATCTCTCTCTCTCTCTCTCTCTCTCTCTCTCTCTCTGTTTCTCCCTGTGGTACACACACAAAAAAACACACCTTCTATCCTTACTCGATTGCAGTTGGCATAGTGTAGAGACTAAGGTTTTGAAATAAGATGTGTCATTTACAAAGTATAACAGCGTGTTTGAGGTACTTAACCTCTCTGAGTCTTCATTTTCCTCATCCATAAAATTAAATATGATAAATAATGTAAAGTACCTACCAGAGAAATATGGAATAATACAAATACCTAATAGAGGATAGCTATAATAATAATGAATATTGTAAGTAAAAACTTATTCTGGAAAGAGCTATGTACTTTTATTCCATTATTTTTGACACTGTCTAGCAGAGGCCCTTGCTAATAGTACTTGACCTTCAATAAGTAAGCACTCACACACATATGCATACATTCATATGAATGAATATAAAGAGGTGTTATACTTTCCAACAGCGTAATTTTCTCTCTAAGAAGTCTTTATTGATGCCACAGATTATCTTCTGTGGTTGCTATTACTTTCAGCATATCCTAAATTTTTTTTTATTATAACCATTTGCTATCTTCTAACTGTAGTTTCTATAACAACCATCATATTAGACACATATTCTTTAATCCTTGCAAACATTCTGTTTCTCAGATATGCTTCTCTGTTTGCTAGAACTCTTAATTATCACACAGTTGATAAGACAGGAAGAGACAATTCACGCCATAAAATTCTCCCGTCTCATTGATGTCCCTGAGGAGCAGACTCTTACAACCACTTGGCCTGGTTTCCTGAAGATTTAAGCAGACATTATTTCCTGACAGTGCCAGAATTTCAAACATGACTTCAGAGTTTAAATGCAGAGCTCTTTGCTGTTCCCCCAACTTTTATTCTTCCTGACTCCTTTCTCTTTTTTAAAATAAAACAAAACAAAACAAAATAAAAATTTCTCATCTCTTAAGAATCAAAATTATTTACACTGATATTTTAAAGGTGAAACAACTAATGAAATCTGTTCTAACACTGTTTTATCCATAGAAAAACTGAGTCTAAGAGCAAATCCAAGATTAACAAATGACACAAACTTACAAAGATGTTTAGAAGAACATAGAACGGCATGAATTCTGTCAACAGACATGGAGAGAGCAGGATCACGAAAGGAAATATTTTGCTTATCTAGAGTAATTTTTATATTCGGTACAGAGAGAATATACTAAAAAAAGATTAATAATTACACAATTATATAATTGTCATTTACAAATCATTTTCCTACAAACATATGTGCTTCATCATATATACTTTCATTCATGTTTTAAGTGAAATATTTATAAAAGTTCAAATATTTTCTTGGTTTACATTTAAAATGAAACATGCAATTTTAAATATATTTTCATATTTTGGTACAATGCAGAAAGCATTATTTTGAAATTGTCTAACTTTTTTTCTGTCACTAAATGTTGTAACAATACAGTAAATCTTTTTTTTAATAAATAATTTGAAGTAACTACTCAAAATACTGAGATGGCCATTTTTCTCTATGTTTGCAAATATGTAATGAAGTTAGGTATTACACTTTAAAATGTTTTGACAGGGGAAGTGTTTTATATGTCTATAACCAGTTAAAAGAAAATTTTTCAAGAAGACAAAATCACAGTTCTTATATGACTACTTGAGGAAAAGGTGTGTAACATGTGCTGGAAAGATTTACTCAAAGTATTTACTACTTGCAATAATATCCTCTGTGGCCAGGCATGGTGGCTCACGCCTGTAATCCCAGCACTCAGGAGGCTGAGACTGGAGGATCGTTGTGAGTTTGAGACCAGCCTGGGCTACAAAGTGAGCTCAAGGCCAGCCTGAACGGCATAGTAAGACCCTGTCTCAAAAAGACAAGGGCTGAGGATTTAACTCAGTGGCCTAAGCGCCTGCCTGGCAAGTGTGAGGTTGTGAGTTCAATCCCTGGTGCTGCAAAAATAAATAAATAAAATAAAATAATATCCTCTGTGTCTTCATCCACTGTGTTTTTTTCAACAAATACTTTTTTTAATACTTTTCAACTTGAGTTACTGTGTTAATATACTTATGATATATAAGTACATAAATAAATGTTCTGTTTTCAAAGTATGTCTCAAATCTCTCCATTTCTTTCAGCTGTATTTTTTTAAGTTTATTGGTACAAATTAGATATACATAATGATCACATTAATCATAGGGAATTTGTACCAGTACATGGTCTTAGCTCTTATCTCTTTCTCCCATTCCCCTCCCCTCCCCTCAAATCCTCTTTCCCTCCTTATTTAGAAAGCTTTGTTTTCACTTTATCTTTTTTCCCTCATTTTTTTCTTTTCCCTTCCTTCCTTCCCCATTCCTCCTTTTTTAAAAAATTTCTTCCTATTTCACAGTATCTGTTATATATTTTGGTTCATATTGACACTTTTATTTTCTCACACCAAAGAAACAATTTGATATTTACACATGTACATCTGATTTATTTTGCTCAGGATTATGGTCTCACAATTTGTTATTTACACATGTATGTCTGATCTACTTTGTTTAGGATTATGGTCTCAAGGTGCATCTATTTACCTAGATATGTCTCAAATTTATCTTTCTTTATGGCTAAGTAGTACTCCTTGTATAAAAAAAAACCAGATCTTTATCCATTCCTGGTTTGATGGGCATTTGGGTTGCACAGTTTGTAATAGCTAAGTCTTGAAATCTACTGTGTTTGCTTTAATGATCTAATGGCAAATTTCCCATATCAAATTCCCTGAAATGTCAACTACTAAGAATTCCAGAAGAATCTGTAAGAATTAAGTATGACTGAGGATCTAAGAAAAGACAACAAAATCAAATATACTATAGTCAAAGAAATGAATTAAAAGGAACCAAAAACCTTCAGCACATATTCTATTACTCCCTGGTAATCTTTATTTACTGTCAATTCTGTAACAAACTCATCTGAGAGTGTCTTTCCACCTCTATCTGCATATCTTTATATTTATTGTTATAGATTTTTCTCTTTATGGAAAATGTTATATACATCAATGTTACATACATCAATCTGCATGAAATATGAAATAAAATGGTGCAAATAGAAAAATGTCTGGATGTACCTATGTTTCCCCCAAAATAAGACTTATCCAGAAAATAATCAGCCTTGAAAACTAGACTTCAAAAATGCCAGTCCCAAACAACCTATCCTTGCCTTACTTGCCATCACTACTCTGTTGCTCCATGGCTACTCTGTAAGGCAGGTGAGCAAGAAAAGGCTGACCGGGGCTGGCATTTTTGGTCTCTGGTTTTCAAGGGTATTCCCAGGTCTTAATTTCTGGAAAAGAGAATCATAGACATATTCACTGAGAATCAATGCCAAGACGTACATTATCTTATTTACAAACATAGTATCATGCTTCATGTCCCATACTGATTTCCCATATTGATTTACAAAAATACCTATATTAAATGATATCTTGATACTTCTGCCCAGATATTTAATACATTTCTTAAGCATAGTAAATCCAAAACACTCCTGATCTTCCATCTCTCTATCCTCGGTGTCATCTCTGTTATAGTAAGACTCCCCTGTACCCCACATACACATCACTTATTCAGTAGCTCATGTTAAAAACCAGGACCACCCTTTATTTAGTCTTATCTTTTTTTCTGTTTTCAGCATTGAATCCACCAATAAGCATTTTCTCTGTGTAACCTTTCCTAAACACTGCCATGGCTATGAGACATCTTGAGCTCTTTCTAAATTTAAGAGATTCATCCTCCCTATGTCTCTGCTTCAAACCTATGTTTCTCACCAGGCTCTTTATTCAATAGCTAGTAGCAATACTTTTTAAAAGCTACAACACCCCAAGTCTTGTGTCTTCCAGTGACTTCCTATCACAATAAGAAAAGAATGAATCCAAACTTTCCTATGACTTTAAAGGTTCTATGTGGCTCAGTCTATAGGTAGCTTGCTGACCTTCATGCCTTCATGTCTTTCATTTCCTCAAAAATTCTGATTTCTTTTCCTTTTTTTTACCACCTTTCTTCCAGATTATACCCAGCAGTTCCTGTTTTGTATCACACAAGCCATTTCTCAGAGCGGCCTTCTCTAATGAATGTTTCTAAAATGCATTCTCAATTTTTTTAAACTAACATTATTTTTCTTTTTATCACTAACCACTCAGTAAGTTTTATTACATATTTATAGTTACTATTTGTCCCACTAGAATACAATTTTCATAATGTAAGTTGATTCAATTTTCCCTTCTTGGTTTGCAGTAGCTTTATTGGCTAGAATAATTCCTAGCATCTGACAGACATTGACTAGTTGGTAATAACACGACTCTAGCTTTCTAAGTGTTATAATTCCATTCTTGATTCTTCATCTCCTTCAAATGACCCTGTTTAACCCTTACGTGTAGATGAATTTACTGAACTGTTCTTCTTATTGATACTTTATTAGGTTCTAGCATTTTACAAAGATATTTTGAAGGTTCACATTCTTAAATGTGTTTCAATTTCCACTTATTAAAAAGCAGTAGATAAAGTGATCATTTTAATGTGTTTGTTCTCAAAATATAGTAAGTTAAGAGGCTCTGACTGATGATTTAGAAAGGCACCATGGTGGTTCCTGCTGATGTCATGACTCCGTTTTTTATTTCTGTCATTTGATCACTAAGTAGGATTTTATTTGATGTTTTATGTTTTCATTTTAATGTCTTTTGCATAATTTAACTCAATGTAGTTTAATTTATTTCATGTAATTGATTTGGAGGCACAAAGATTGTGAAGGTCAACATTTTAGGCCAACTCTAATTCACATTAATATTGAATTGATCAAATGAGATTAATATATCATAAATTGCCTTTAAGACTATGAATCTTATTTAAAAGTCTGAATTTCTTATAAAGATTATCTGTCCTCATTTAAGTATCCATTATAATCACACTGTGTACTATCCATGTTTGAATATTTTTCTCATTTCATCTTTATCATAAAATAAGAATTAGATAATCAGTTCCATGAGTTCTTTAAAAAGAGGACTCAAAAAAAAATAGGACCCAGAAGTTCACTGTGGATGACTCAATTTGCTCATGGATGTACACCTAGTAAGTAATGAACCAGGAATTGAATGTTAGTCTATCTAACAGTATCGGGTGTTGTATCCAATACATTCACAAAACCTCTGGAAAAAGAAAGTATAGGGGGAAATAGTTTTCAAAGATGAAAAGTTCCATTATTTACTAACTTTGTGGCATTTGGCAGGATACAGGCTAGATGGTACAGTAAGTTTGTTTTAACTGCTCTGTAATTTTCTAAAGGTTATCAGGGATGTTTTAGGTATTCTCTACTTGATTTACAGTCAGAAATGCTTATAGAAAAATTTAAAACTTAGTCATTGAGAGCATTTTTTTCTGTTGTGTTGGAGTCTCTACCAGGGACAACAAACTCTTAGTAAAACAGAAAAAGAATGTCTGGGTAGTATCTTATAACACTTGGGCCACATTAGAAAATACACTTCTAGGGCTCAATGCATAGACAAGAAAATGATATTTAATAAAGGCAATAAATAACAAGTTATACAGAGTGCTGTAATGGTTGCTACGAAAAACAAAATAAAGTAAAAGAGATTAGTTGTGTTGGGGAAGGAGAATAAGAACAAAGTCATAATTGCAAACAAATTACCATGAAAGTTTTGTTGACTGAAAGGCATTTGATTAGTAAACAGAAATTAGAAGTTAGTTATATGAATACAAGAGAAGGCTTTGGCAGACAGAGACCAACCAGGATGAAAGCTTCTAGCCCAGGGAGAAGTTCAGAGCAGAACAAGAGGAGAGCTGAGAAGGTGCTTGTGGCTCTTCTCTGTCCTCCTAAGAACTCCCTCTTTTATTCTAGTGGACATGAGAGCCACTAG
>RJWT010045953.1:0-11535 GCA_004365215.1 Cuniculus paca | reverse complement strand
TGATAACCCAGCAGAAATTTATAGATGAACCTTTTTAAAAAAAGTAGATTGTAGAAATATCACTATTTTGTGGTTCTTAACCTAGGCTTCCTTTCAAACAGATCAACATTTAGGGTGTTCTGATTCAAAGTAATAGCTGTGTGGAACAGTTTTTTGCATTTATTTTTATTGGTGGCCTGTAACGTTCTTGCCGACTATGTATGTAATATAGCCTTTGTTTTTTCTTGAGTACTGTGAAATACTACATAGCCAATGGTGTTTTGTTCAACAGCATGATTTATAAGGACATAATACCTCCCCCCCATCACGTATGCTGTCCCTGGACATTTCCTGCAACCTAATGATATTCTTATATTGCTGTTCTGGAGTGTTTCTTATCATGAGTTGAGAAAGATATATTTTTAAAAAATTAACTAGTACTGAAATTGTGCATTTGAGTAAAGTTTTCCAAAATAGCGTGCACTTTTATTGGCACATTCTAGAAATCTTTGGGGAATAATATGTTATAAATACTTGGGATGCGAAGTTGGGGGCTTAGCTTATTCTTAATGACTGGTTGACATAGTTGACCTCATTTACAGATTTTCACGATGAGATATATGGGACTTTGGTTGGCAGGCAAATTAATGCTTCCGAACTCCAGGGAGCGTGGCCCCAGTTTTTAGAGAAGCATTTTGAGAATACCTTTGGACATGCAAAGTACTGTACTGTGATGTTTACTTAAGATGGTGGTTATTCATAAAGCTTTAAAATAAGGTAGCGTTTTAGTGCAGATGTGAGATGTTCAGAGCTAGGTTGCTGTTGGTACTGTGAAAAGGCTCGGAGGCTTTGGAGCAGGGTCCTTGCTCTGGTGGGCACTCAGTGCACGCCAGGGTGGGCTCTCGGAGTTCCTCGCCGAGTGCGGCCAGATGTTGGCCCCTGGCGTGTCCTGCGTACACACCAACCTGGGTCCGTGTGAACACTGTCTTAGACTTAAAATGTATGTATTTTAGAGCATTTTAAGGATGAGCTCAGAATTTAATAATGTTTGAATGCTTTGTGGTTTGGCATATACCCTAGGAGATAAACTGTGACTTGTCCCTTATTTCTTTCTTTTAAAGGATGGGAATAAGAAAGATTCTGAAACACCAGAAAATTTAAAAAATGCTAATGGTTTATGGTAAAGAGTAATGTAATTCTTGTAGCATTTTTGTCTTTTCTCCTTCACTTGAAGAATGCTTACTGTGAAAGCTGGCTGCTTCTCCTATGGGTCCTTTTATTGAAAAAGAGCACTTTTCAAAGCCAAACTTCAAACATAGAGCCTAGAATTGAAACAAAGAGGAAAAAAATTAAATGTCTATTATTGCAGTGATTTATTATGTATGATATTAATACATACTTTAAACAGTCCTATGTGGTGCTTAGATCATTGATTATAATTTGTAACATTTTAAGACTTGACTATTAAAATATTTTACCAATTTTACTTTCTAAGTTTACGGTTGAATTTAAGGAACTTAATAATTACTGTAATAGTAATATTTCTGACGTTACAGTTGCATGCACTTTAAAGTATGCGTTTAGTATTATCTTGAAAAAGACAGCATTTTCTGTTTGTCCTCTGTACCTGCTTAAAAAAGCCATCAAATAGCTCTTTGATTTTCTTGTCCTACTTATTTGAAGGTAAATAATTTATCTTTGGAGGGGGAGTTATGGGCAGAAAGAAGTTACGTAAGATTACTGTGGGTGAGTTAATCAAAAGTTAGATGTACTCTGGAAGCCTGATGGAGTTTACTGTTTAATTTTTTATATGTCCTAACCAAATGTCAGCATGAGAATCAAATATTTTGTGTAAAAGAGGAAGAAAGACTTCAATTTTTAAATTGTTTTATTTTCAAATTACCTGAATTTTAAGAGGCATCTGTGGGGGCTCACTGGGCACTCATAAACATCGAGTGACCAGCTTTTCTGTTTTCCTGTGAGAAAAAGCTGGAATATATTTCTAAAACCTTAAACTGCCTCTTTTTAGGGCTGGTCAACACTGAAGGCACCTTGTAGCCGTGCCACTAAGTTGGTGTGTTCAGTGCAACTGTGTCGTCAGGGTGACGCCTTTTGTTTACTGTCTGACCTGGGTACTTTTCTTTGTCTTGCTGTGTTTTTTCCTTTTTATCTCGGTCCCATGGTGTCAACAATTATGTCTTAGGCATACATCTTTTATTTTCACCTAATGAATATAAAATTCTTCTTTTTCTTCTCCTTTTTTTTTTGTATAAGGACTTGCCAATTTTTTTTAACTCTTTGACTAAAAAAAAAATTACATATATGCAAATGCAATATTTAACAGAAGAATTAAGATGGCCAGAATGAGGAAGAAATATCCCAGGATCCCTGGGATATTTTCAGAGGAAAAGCCTTGTGTTCATTGACGGCCAGGCGTTTTTCTCCCAGACTTCCTTGAACATGGACTGGCATCTCCGTGCTTGCGGGTGCCAGCCTGGCGGCCCGGCCGGGTATGTGTGCCGAGGTCAGGGCTGGGACACAGCACGGCTCGCCTCCTTGGCCACGGCAGGGCTGGTGTTGTTGGAAACATCTAGATCAGCTTCACTTGCTGTCGGGAGGACCAGGCCCAAGCAGAAGCGGTGTGCTTTGGCACAGGCATGCAAACATTCTTGGATTTTGGCAGTTTCTGACTTCCAGACGGCGAGATAGGATACTGATGTTTGCCGCCTGTCCCTGACTTCCCTGCAGGGTTTCGTGTGTGATTTTAACGTGAAGTGTGCATCCAGCATCGGGTGGATGGGGAATGGTTAGTGGCCTCTGGTGTCCCTGTCTTCACGTCTCTGCTGTCTCCTCTCCCCAGGATGAGTTCCACCCTTTCATCGAAGCACTTCTACCCCACGTCCGCGCCTTCGCCTACACCTGGTTCAACCTGCAGGCCCGGAAACGAAAATACTTCAAAAAACACGAGAAGCGCATGTCCAAGGAGGAGGAGAGGGCTGTGAAGGACGAGCTGCTGAGCGAGAAACCCGAGGTCAAGCAGAAGTGGGCTTCTCGGCTGCTGGCGAAGCTGCGGAAGGACATCCGGCCTGAGTACCGGGAGGATTTTGTGCTCACGGTCACGGGAAAGAAGCCTCCCTGCTGCGTGCTTTCCAATCCGGACCAGAAGGGCAAGATGCGGAGGATTGACTGCCTGCGCCAGGCAGACAAAGTCTGGAGGCTGGATCTGGTGATGGTGATCTTGTTTAAGGGCATCCCGCTGGAAAGTACTGATGGCGAGCGTCTGGTGAAGTCCCCGCAGTGCTCCAACCCTGGGCTCTGTGTCCAGCCCCACCACATAGGGGTGTCAGTCAAGGAGCTCGACCTGTACCTGGCCTACTTTGTGCACGCGGCAGGTAAGCGTGGCGTGGCGGAGGGAACTGCGTCCACTCTGCAGGGGTCGCTGTCCCAGGGGCCTGGGGTGCTGCGCGTTCTTGAGTAAGGTGTGGGCTGCGTCCAGGCAGCCAGCCTGGCCGGGCCTCGGTGCCCCGGGGACCCAGATGGAGGCCCAGAGTTGCGGCTTCTCGCGGGCCCAGGTCCCGGTAAGTAGAGCTGTCCAAGGGCAGGTGGCCAGACGGGCAAGGGGTTTTGCCCACAGTCCTGGCGGAAACCCTTGTCATGAAGAGGATTGCACTGGCCAGGACTGTAGTGAAAAGGCCTGTGGTCTGGTAGTGAGGAGCCTTTCTAGTCGAGTTTCTCTGGGGAGTGTTTGTAACCTACCAAGGCCTTGCAAACCTCTTGCCAGTTAAGAAGTTGGAGGTAAGATTACTATTAAATTGCTGACCGTTTCTGAAGGAAAGGCAGCCACACTAATCCGCAAGCTCGGTAACTGTGTTTAGGAATTCTTAGGGCCGTCTCCAGTAGCTGAGGGGATGACCCACTGAAGTCTTTCAAGTCCACAGAGGGTTATGCGGGACACATTGAGAAATTGCTACTGGTAACTGACGCAGCGAGTGGTTTTGATTTTTTAAATAAAATTAATTACTGTTTGTAAAGCATGTTTCACCTGTGTGTGTTTCAGCATTTAGAGCAGCATTCAGGATGAAACCACTGAGGCCTGGTTAGAATAATGCATTTTTGCTCCGTTCCTTTTGTCCTGTTATAGACAAAGGCTCCTTGTGTTAATGTGAAGGCTCAGGTCTTGTGTAACGTGTTGACTTTTTATATGTATGCTTTGGTCCTGCTAGATTGTGGTCATGGCAGTCACTGGAGCCAGATGGAAGAAAGTAAGTTGTGGCCTCCTATAGTAGGTAATTTTGGGGTTTATTTATTTATTTATTTATTCATCAAGGAGAGAACAGATACTACCTGTAAAGTCCACCCTGCAATGTTTTGCAAAAATATTTTAAACTTTAAAATTGTCAGCTATGTTTTAAACATAGACAGTTGTATTTTCTATTATTTTTTTGGTATATAATTCAGAAAGCGAACTTTTGTTACCCATCTGTCCTTACTTAAGAAACTGGAAAAATTAACTTTGCAAGCACGTCGCATCATCATTTGCATTCTGTTGGCAGGGGATAGATGAGTATTTTAGAAGATGTGCTCTGTAAGCGTTTCAAATATTTGGGTTTTTGAAAATGTATACTTAATTATAAGTTGCCTGTTGCTTTAGCCAATTCTGAGTAGCAAAAAGGAAAAAGCAACACCTCAAAAATATCTCAAAACCTGAGCAAATGGCCTTTCTTTGACTCTCAGTTAACCCCATTGTTCCTCTGTTTTATCTATGACAACAAGCAAAGTTAAGAAATGTTTCCATTTATTTACTTTTCTAAGCACACCAGGGTGCAGAAAAAGCAGGGGTGTTACAAGGAGTTTCAAGGGGTTTATCTCTTGGATATTTAGAAAAATAACTTACACATCACCGTGAACACTTTAATTGGCCAACCCAGAAACCTGAATTTGCCAACAGGTGATGCAGACCATGTGCTGTGCGTGCTTCCTCACAAGACAACCCTGAAATGACGCGCCTGGAAGCTTTTGTTCGTGGGAGCAGGGCCCATTCTGCATTTCGGACTGAACACTTCCCTTGACGGAAGCAAACACACAGACCTTTCTCACTGTTCTCGTGTGCCTGTAGTGTCTCCTCGTTGCTGGCTTCTTATGCTGTTTTCTTGAACCCTTGAGCAACACAGTTGCTAGCTGTTGTAATCCCTGAAGGGGTGGTGTTGGTGGAGTGACATTTAGAAGGTTGTTAGGAGAGTCGGCATCCTTCTTGCCTATGAAAGATTTATTGACCCCAGCGTGTCTCAGACTACCTTTGAGTTGGTTTTCCCGATGAGGGCCGGGAGGGACCCAGCCAGGTGTCCTCCCTTGGCGTGCACAGATCTGCGGTCCTGGCTGCTTGTCTGTGTGCGCCCCAGCGGGATTACAAAAGTCGCGAGGGCCTTTTGTCTGAAGTATTTCAGATTTGACTTGGGAGATTTGGAGACCTGTTATTTGTGGAAGGGAAGCTGCCAGTATAAATAGGAGGTAGATGGGTCAACGTACATGCAACTGATTTGACAAGCATCTGTTATAATGCTGAAGATTTGTAAACACTGAACAATGTTTTTACCTCCTTAAAAGTTTTGAGAACTCGCCAGTATTGGTAGGAGGCAGAGCCCCTGTGACATGTTTCAAGATACAGGCCAAAAGCATTGTGACCTCCTCACCTGTGGTGAATTTTGTCTTTATGTCATTGATATGCTGTGTTTTTTTCTTTCTGAATTCCACCCCAACCCCACTCACCACAGAAACATGACCTTTTCTTTCTGAACATGTGTACAATAATTATTGCATTGTGCATTTAGATTTTTCTCTGGTAAAATGTTACTGTCTCCTTCAGTACTGGAAGCGAATGCAGAAGTGGTCATCTTTTTAAAAATGAGAATTATTCTAAGGTTTATTGAGATGCAAAAATATAATAATAAACTACATTCTAAGTTTTCACCTTAAATCCATTGGGTTTAAAATTATGTGAATTTTGTGGCTGTTTGGCAGTGAGGAGTATAGTGAAGTCAGAGTGATTCTTTAACCCTAAGACTTTCAACTTATTAGAGGTTTAAAAGAACAGAACCATTCTATGCCCTTTTTCTGCTCTGCCTTTGCATTGCATTTCCCATGTATAATATGATGTGAGATATTATGGTATTGTGGAAAATGGTTTTCTTTGTGGGCATGTAACAGTAAAACTAATTTATGGCAAGACTTTAGCAGATGATCTGTATCAGAATGTACAATATACCCGGCACGTGGCAAGGTCACAATTTAAGTTGTTAAGGTCATAACCTTAGCCACCAGGCATTTGACCTTTTAGATAAAGTTAACCTTTGTTCATTAGTAGGCACTCAACCGAGAACTTTCTGGAGAGTTTTTTCTTTTTAGAAACGGCTTCTGTATGACTTGTGGTAATGTAATCAGAGTCTAGAAGAAGTCACAATCTGGTTGGTTAAATTCTTGAAAGCTTGGTGTTTAAGGGCTCGTGTCTTGGGTGGAGACAGATTGCTTACTGATGCCGCAGAATGGCGTCCTCACTCTTTATGTTTGGTAGTTGCCACCTGTGTGGGTGGCGAGCGCCCAGGCAGCTGTGTGGCGACATTTAAAAATTAAAACTAAACAATGGAATTACGTTTCATGCAACCAAGGCCTGTGCTAATTTTCAAGTGGCCTTGGGCCCAAAAGCTGAGTCTCAGCGAACGACTTCACTTTGGCAGGCATGGGATGGCCTGAGATCGGGAGTATTTTTAGCCGTCTTAAAATTCACTTTGAAAGGCTGGTAAGTGGCTGGAATTTGTCAGGTAACTGCTGTAGCCACTCGTTAGCGACGGCGTGAACGGCGGTGTCCTCGTGGCAGTGCGGGTGCCTGCTTTAAGATGGGAGGCTTTGTGACTCAGGGCTTACTGACTGCTCCGCCCCCGCTGGGGTTTGCGCGGTCTGGGGATGCCAGAGGTCCCCTTGCTCCTGGAGAAACGGTTTCGTATCTCAGGAGCCTGGTACCTGTGTGGTAAACCTGTATAGCACCGCTACTGATAGCCATGTTACCCGTGCCACATTGTTCCCTTGATTATGCAATCGGGAATGCTCATTTCGGATGCACGAGACCCCTGCTACTGCTGCCGTGATGTGCCGAGAGAGGGGCGTGCCGTCGAGGTGCGGCGTGGCTTTATTTTGGCCTCCTGCTTGCCATTCCTTCATACAGCAACAGAGAAAGTGCGATGTGCGGATCGCCAGATGGTCGAGCTGGCAGATTGAGAACTCACTTCCTACTGCGTCAGGGCAGGTGTGAGATCAGGAGCGTGTGCACGTGTGCGTGTGTGTGCGTGTATGCACATCCAGGCTGCATCCAGAGTGCTGCCTGAGCACTGGGGTGATTTCTTTTTTCGAAAGCTTTGGACAAGGGTGGTGCAGATAGAAAAATCCTTAAAGTATTTTTAAAAAGGAATCATGTTACATTGTTACGGTTTGTACTCTTATGTCTAAGTATGACAATGCCTTAATTTTTAGGTACTCTTACATCAGTATGAAGGAATATTGCCTATCTAAAAATAAGATGCGTTATGTGCGTGTACCAACTCCACAAAGGAACGTAAACATGTTCTGCAAATGTGCTAATAAAATCTGTAAAAAATTAAAAAAATAAAATGTTGCTACGTTCTGTTAGCAGGGCTGTGTGTGTTTGTCTGCTCAAGTCTAGGACTGTGCATCATCGAATTAAATTTTTTCAATGTCTTAACCAACTCCCAGGCAGAAAGTTGTGCAGTTGGCATGTATGACTGGTAGTAATAAAGTGGAGAAAGGGGGTGAGATGAACACACAGTGACATTTAAGACAGGAAGTATTCTACTCTGCCTCGGAGTTTTTCACCTTAAGTCTCAAGCTAGACTTGTGGCACACATGCACATTTTTAGAAATTTTTATTTATCCTTTAATTCTTCAAAATTAGCACTAGCAGGCAACACACTTGAGATAGACATGGTCTTTACGCCTGGACCATCTTCTGCATAACCCGAGGATGGGCACAGTACCCTTGCAGGGCGTGGGAACCAAGTCCTTCACCTGGGAAGCTGTGTGGGACAGGGGTGGCGCCGGGCAGGGTGGCAGCCCTTGTGCTGGGGGAGCCTCCAAGGGAGGTAGAGCGCGGCTGGAAACCCTCCCCGTGCTGCTGGCTTCGCCTGGTCTCCTCTCCACCCTGTGGTGAATAGCATTAGTTTAAACCTATTTAAGGCCAGTGTGGGAGAAACCACAGGCTTTGTTGTGGTCAGTGCTGTACACAGTAGGGCTGTGTGTCTCACTTGGTCAGGGCCTCAACTGCTTCCAGAGGGGCAGGACAGCCTGCCGGCTTTTCAGCCTCGCACAGAGGCAGTGACGATTCTAATTGCTCACAAATGTCAATATAGATTATTGAAAACAATTCTGAGGATTAGAATAGAAGAAGAAAACACGAAACATGGACCTGAGCTGGGCAATATGCTCGACGCAGGTTTCTTACCACTCCAGCCCTAATTTCCCCGTGCTTCTTTGGACGTTAGAGCTTGCTTTTCAATGTGAGCTGTAGACCCTGGCGGGCTGGAAGAGGCAGGTGGAGGAGGAAGGGGAAGAATGGATGACCGTGCTTTGTGAAGAGAAACATGAAACCGAGAACCGAGGCACACACGGAGATGTGCTGGAGTGTTTCGGTTTAAGTAATGATTTGGCAGGGATTTGGGGCAGTGAGATACCAAGTGGGGAATTTTATGATCCCTCTTCCCATCACATGTTTTGCATAATTCGTTTAAAATTAAGATACTATTTGGGGGTTTTGGAATTTATAGTAGAATTTTTTTAGAAAGAAAAGTTGTGCAAAAATTCTCTTTAGCGTTTAGGAGTCTGGGTGGTGACTTTGCAGGACACAGAAGCTTGGCTTGGGGGCTGGGATTTTCACTTTGCTCTGTAAGGGGCGTCTCTTACTGTAGTCACCTTTCAGGCTCACTGCCACCAGGGTGACTCTGAGATACACGCTTCAGTGTCTGTGAACTTGGGATTTTCTAGCTGCTGCTCAGACAGAAATGATATTTTTCGTTAGGTTTCCCCAAAAGTGTCAGAAAACAGTTATTCGTGTTTTGTTATGGTAACTCCACAGTTTAAAATATTTTTATCTAATGGAATTAGTCCTCCCATTAATGTTCTAGTTAAATAAACATGGTTTGGAGGCAGGAAAATGATAAGCCCAACAAATGAGAAATTGCAGCAGTTGTAGAAGAGAACATCTTCGCTGCTCTCTTTGCAAAACAAGCTAAAGAAGATAAAACTGAAAGGAAGAAGTTCCTTTGTGTTGTCTTGGTCTTCCCTGAAGTGTAGTGTGTTGCTAACTCAGGAGGGGTAGGACGGTTGGAATAACCAGAGATCGGAGTGGAATGGTTTTGAGACCCTTTGTGTGAGAACTCTGAATGTGTTTCTCCTCATGGTTTCCACACGCTTCTGTAGTGCTAGGCTTTGGACCTAGATTGGTGGAGTGTGGGGAGGGAGGCAGCAAGCACTGTCCTGAGCTTGTCCTTCTTCTTCACGTCCTGCCGTTGGTTGCAGGGCTGCGTGGCAGCTGAGTGCTGTCACACACCTGCCTGGGGTCCCCAGGAAATGCAGTGGGGTCTGGCCCTGTTCCCAGGGCTGTTGCACTGTGGAGCTAGGGTCTTGGCCCCAGAACGAGGTCACATCAGGTCAGCAGAGAGAGCAGTGGTCCTGTGTTTGTCAGTGTGGGCTCCAAACTCTGGATTGACTTCTTTTTTGTTTTTAGGCTGCTGAAGTCCAGTGAATAGAGCATTATAACACAGATTGAAGAGCCCCCCACCTTTTTTTTTGATAAAATTGATTAATGAATTCTAGACGTTTTAGAAGCCATTGAATGTTAAAGCAAATACTTTTTGAAAAAAGTCCTCTGAATTGCATGCAATATTTTACTTTGTAGATTTTTGTACATATTTTTATATGTACGAAAAATATTGTTTGACTTCCTCTAATGACTAGATTTTAAATTTAAAATTTATTTTGCTGTGAAAAAATTCTTTGGTTATGACTTTGTGTAAAAAAAAACTTGAGTTATAGTCATATGAAAAAAGAAAGCAAAGATGCAAAACTTCTTTGCAGTTTTATTCATTCTGGAGTTTTATTAATTTTAAACTAAATTGAAACTGTTAAATAGGAAAAAATTTAAAAACAGGGATGAGTTCCATTTTAATGCCTTTAAATGCCTGAGTCTTAGTTTCACTTTTTAAAAATGTAGATGAGATTATTTTTTAATGACTTTAGTGTAAAACCCAGAAGTCTCACACAATGTGAATTTTATGATTGCACATAGGGGAAAAAAAAAAACAACAAATGCAATTATACTCCATTAATTTGTTGGACATATGAATTTTTCTAAGGTATGTTTTTAAAAAAACTGCTGAAGAGAGCAAGAGACATAATGGTAACCTTGGGTGATTCCTCACTGTCTGGTTTGACAACCTGTGGTGCTTTCATTCTTTTGTTTTGATTGGTGTTATGCTACTCGGTTTTGTTTGAGTTTGTTGTGTGTGAAGGTATGAACAACTATTTCGAAGAAAACAAAGAGACACGATGGTAGCCTTTGATTTCCTGTTGTCTCGTTTTGGAGTCCTGTATTGCTTACATTGTTCTGTTCTGATCTGCTTTGTTTTGTTATACTCTGTTTTATATTATTTTATTCTCTTTAAAATAAAATAAAAAAATTTTAAAAATAAAAGTAAAAATAATACCATGAGAAAAAAAAAACTGCTGAACTTACAGTGGGTAAGACAGAAATACGGCTTTCCTTTTGAGAAACATTGGTGAATCTTACAGTTCCGGCTGTGGGGTGTCAGTTATGCTGGATGAGAAATCTGGAGCTTGGGAATGAATGCAATGAAATTGGAAACTGAAGATTGGGGTGGAACACATAGATTCACACCTCTTTCCCTGAGTCCAGGGCCACACCACCCCTTTGCTGTCTCTGGCTTGTGCCTATGGTGGCCAAACACTCTTGATTTTTCAGATGCAGTTTCTGGATATATATGTTCCTATAAAATATTTTTTTCCTTTAAAAATATTAATGGCTAATTTTGAAATGCTATATGGGCTAAGGGAAGTGAAGTGAAACTAAAACATATTTTAAAAACAAACACTATGTAAAAATTTGTGTGACTGTCTGGGGAGCATCTGCCTTTGTCGGGCAGTTGTCCTGGTTGCCATGGATTGGGTGATTCTATTTCCTCCTGTAATTTTGCCAGCCCACGATGGTAGCGCACTGCATTCGCGCTGTTGGAGAAGATATCTGTGGTGAGTCACACAGCTCGAGCTGAGTGGGAATTTTTGGTAGGGAAAGGTATTTGCCAATGGGTAATAGGAACTGTGGTGTCGAAAAGATCCATCTTCATTTTATTTCAAAATCAGGCACATATTACTTAATATCAGAAACTTGACACTGTCTGTGTTGACATGCACTCCAGTCTTTCCCTTTCTCCCGTTGGGATCCTTTACAGTTCTCTGTATTTTCATCCTAAAGGGTAA